>OZ014509.1:35917824-35973276 GCA_963966075.1 Aphodius sticticus | reverse complement strand
TGAGCAACAAAAGAACGACGAATGATACGATCTCCATTGTATGGCGTTATTTCGGAATGGGCTGGCTGCGTTAAAGGTATGACTCGACGAGTCATTTTATGGAAAGCAAAAGTAACTACGTTGTGTAATACAACACAATTTGAGTTACCGTCTAATCATACCTTTAAGGATATTTAACTTGCCCATCTCTGATCTAAATTTAAACCAGCAGCTAATGACATGTGTATTCAGACTAAAGTAAACAGAGCTGCTGTCCTTGGATGGTAACGTAAAGTTCTATATGGAAATGGAGCACCTTAAACAATATTTAATTAGAAAATATGAAAACCAGTGAAACGTACCTATCAATAAATTCCCAATTAACAAATAATCGATCAATTCTGAGAGAGACACTCATAAATGATTCGCTTCGAAAAGAATCTGCTTACAAGTTACAATAACGAACATAACTTTTTCTTGGTATCAATTTTCCCGCGGTTGTCACGGTTACAAGAAATTGTATACGGTTGAAATTTGTGGTGGGGTGGTTTCTTGCTGCAAATAAAAATATACGGGATAAAGGATTTGGTCGTTGTGTCGCCATCTACATCCAGTAAAACTTTTGTTTGGAATCTCTGGAGAAAGGTGCGGCAAGTCAACGTTGGAATGGGGGATACGGGAGCCTTAAAGGAGACACATTCTTCCCCTGGCATTCTACTTGCAAAACAATATAAGGATGCATTATATAATATTTATTCTTTTTTCTAGTTATGCATGCACTGTGGACATTCATGGAGGGCAGCAATTCTGGAAGGCTGGAAATTGCATCACGATCCAAGCAGAGAAATTGAAAATAGTGAGGCAGATGAATCTGGCAATGTTGAAATGGTTAGCATGGACGAATGGGAAACGATGGAAGGAAATGAAACTAGAGCTTTATGGAAACTGATGGCTCTGAAGTACTGCAAAGGTTACCTTAAAAGCATCTAATATAATAATATATTTCATATAAATGCTAATATGTTTAATGTTGTTTTTCTAGATGAAGTTAGATAAACATTTTCGTGCTGCCATAGCAGCTTACTGTGGTAACGTGAAAGAACTATTACCTGTTTGTAAAACTTGGGAAGACTATTTATGGGCATATATGAGAAGTCATGGTAGATATACGGGTTGAGTCTGAAATCAGAGATTGTGTGAATCGAACTTATCAAAGTCTGCCTGAACATTATTGGGAGCAGCGGTAAGTAAAATTGTATGTGCTATAATCAGTACATATATACATATATTTTATTGTAGGATGTCATTGAATGACATATTTTCGCACTTAGAGACTTCAGATAACAGGAGTGTTCTACAAGAATCAAAGAAACCTGAGCATGTGATACAGAAGTATTTGATCTTGGATGATATTCCGGAATTATTTATTGCAATGCACGAATTTGTTCATGAGGAAGCGCCAACTCAGTTTCTGCGGTTTTTTATCCCATTTAGTTGCTATTTTTGGAGCAGATTGGACAAGCACCACAGAGAACTGCTGTTGAAAACATTTTAGAAGCGTAAGTTTAGAACACTTAATTTATTCATATGGCAAAATACAAAAAAATCAATTCACTTACTTGCCATTGTCGAAAATTTAAATTGGGATATTCAGTCAGCTGATATGGTTCAGCGTTTTACGTCAATGTATAAAAAAATAATAATTTTTAGTTACATTGTTTTCAGAAAGATTTTTTGGAGATGATCCATAAAACGGCTCTTCTAATATCTATGAATTCATATAAATTTGAACGGTCATACCAAGTGATGTATTTGCGTGTTAATTTCTTAACCTCCTTATTGGTCGAAAGTTGCTAGACAACCTGTATATTTTAGTATAGTCGGGCCTTAAGTAGACTTGTAGGAATGTAGCTATTTAAATGCACCATGCTTTCATTACCAACTTCAGATAAATTAAAAACAAAGTAAGAAAATGCAATTAAGGCAACCAGTAATGCGCCAAAAGTATGCGTCTTAAATTGCTATTCAATTTAATCATTATATTTCCAGGTAATTCCTGCAAAAAACTTTTTGAAAACTATATTGTGAGAAAAGTTGTTCTATGGGTTGTATGATCTCCTAGTATGACAATTTTTAGCTGCTACCCACGGCGGCTGGTCAAAGAAATGCTCTATTTTTTTTACAGTGGACAGCCCTCTAGCCAAATCGTAGATCTGAAACAGAAAAATTAAATGCCATTTTAAAGCTTAGATATGCAACTACAAGTTCGGTTGAATGATTTTTGTTAATTTTGAGGATCTACAATAATGGCGACCAGATAGAACCCTTTGTTGAAGGTCTGGTTTTTGTATGGTAAATAAGCTTGTGGATCGGTAGAGCACTACCAAATTATATAGAATTGAAATGTATCTTAAAAAATGTGTAAAATGGATTTTGCAGGTTTTGCATGTTTGCTTTACTTTGTGCCTGGTGTACACTGTGCTTTAGATTAATACAGGGACATTCTCGCGTGTGTAAAGGTAACGTAATGACAGATGCAGGTGATCAAATATACACTTACACTTACCGGACAAACAAATTTAATACAGAAATGACAGCTGTCCACATTACCTTCATATATTGAAAATGACATTGCCAATAACAATAAACTTTTTGTTAACAAAGCAATCTTTCTGTCAAAGGAAAAATAGGTTTTAAAACTGTTTTTTACATATTATTTACTGAGATGATAGAATCTTTTTATCACACACATTGGGTCACCAGATCAGTTTAAAATGCATCTATCCAGGTTGTATTTTGTTGAGAGTCTATAAATAATAACATTGAATGTATGTAACCACAAATTGTGTTAACTTTGAAGTTTACAAGACTTTCTGCAGGTTCAATTCTAAGGTGTAATAAAAAAATGTGTCCTTTAGTTACTGAAAATAAATCATCTTTGACTGATACTGAGAATATACATTATTTAATTATAACTTCTTTTGTCAGGTACATAAAACGTCTAATGAGTATGGAAGACATACAACTTGTTGCTTTTTATGTCAGTAAACTTGGCATGCATAAGCAAATAGAGTTGTATTCTCTATTTCTTGAGGGCATCACTGGAGATGATGAACGTCATCAAGCTTTAAAATGTGCTGAGGAATGCAGTTTGAATGTCGACAAAATTACCAGGACAGTTGTTGAAAATATCCGCAACAAACCATTTGATATTGGAGACCTCACCTTGCAGGTAATACCTATGATTTGTGTATGACAAAAGCTGTAATTGCTGTTATTTGCACTGGAGAACACTTTTATTTTCTGAATAAAATCATTTTTATAGAACTGTTTCTGCTGAATATAAATTCAAACTTACTTGTTGCTTTTCGTGTTTTTGGAGAAAATAAAGTCAAATGTAAAGCTGAAAATTTGGTTCTCAAATCCGCTTATTGAATTGGCCCGTTTATACTAAATGAAAAATCGGATACAGGCAATGGTAAACTGAGTGATAAAATGATAAAATATATATAAAATATAATATAAAATAAATAATAAAATATATGATAAAATATACTTTGCAAATTTATCAACTTTATCATTTCCTTTCCTCTATTTATCTAGGTACTGCCTGGTAAATGTAAATATTAGTTTTTTGATACAATTTGAAACACTTATAATTAATTCAAATAAAAGGCTTCTTTTCTTTGCGAATAGTTTAATTTACTATACCAGTTTCAACAGTTCACTGTCATCATCAGTAGTATAATAGTCAGATAATAAGAATTCTACATCCAGAATAATAGCATTAACATCAAGTATAACTTCAAAAATATGTGGAACAATGTAGAAAAAACGTTCAGGATAAGCGAAATGCAGTGCAAAATTAAACATTCAAAGCGGTTACAGGTGGCAGACAACATATACGTTTTAGACGTGGACACGAATAAATACTAAGCATGAGGCTCGGATGCTGGTCAAAACGGAAAAAGCTTTTCCCTGCTTTTTCCGATTTTAAAATTATCACATTTCATAATGCAGTCAGATATCAGCTTCAGTAAAAGTCAACTTTAAGTATTGTTATCAAGTTATTTGTACTAAATTTGAGCAAATTTTGGTTCGTTGAGTTTGTAATCGCCGCCAAAACAAGTAATTTCATTTTTGTGCTAGAAATTTTATGGTTACAAAGCGTTTTTTTTGCAGTTTTTTGTTATAAAATATGTCATAATGTCATCATTATGAAATGTGTCACCTTCTACCTACCATCTACCTACCTACACAATACAAAATGTTGGCAACGCCTATGAAATCTGCCACTGACATGAGCAAATTCTGTGCTGCATAGAACAACAGTGTCAGCTAAGTGCCGATTTAAATCTCTTCTAAAGGAAGAGGCTAATTAATAAATATCCTAATCTACTAGAATAGAGAACTTATAGATTTAGGTGCATTTGTTGAATAAATTATTATATTTCGATGAATTCATATAGAAAATGAGTTTTAAAAAGAATAAATTTTTAGGGATGCACCAAAGCTCCGGCCGGAGCAACCTTACTAGACCCAGGCAATAGAGATTTTTGCGTGACAAAAATAGTAGCAGGAAGCTGACGATCCCAGGTTACGTCGAACAGTCCGTGGATGTATTGTGATGTGTTTTCAACTCGCAAATATCATTGCTAAATTTGTTATAAACATTAAACCTCAAAAAAACGGTCTTTTTTGGCGGCAGATTTTTCCGGTTTTTCCTAATTTTCTCCGTTAATATTAACCCGACCGAGCCCGCGTAGGGCTCATTTTTTTCGTTCTTTCGTGACGAAAAAAATTAACTTATGGAGAATCAAGATTGCTCCATCAGTTCAGCATTTAATAGCGAAAAACGAGATTTTTTGACGTTTTTTGTTTATAACAAATTAAGTAATGATATTTACGAGTCGAAAACGCATCACATTACATCTACGGACTGTTCCACGTGACCTGGGCCCATCGGCTTCCTGATACTAGATTTGTCACGCAAACATTTCTATTGCTGGTCTAGTAAGGTTGCTCCGGCCGGAGCTCCAGTGCATCACAATAAATTTTCTTCTACCTTCTCTTGAAGAGTTGATTACACTGATACAACTGACGTGTTTTTCTTACTTTTGAATCATTTAACGGATCATGTTATTCTTTTTTCCCTTAGAGAAACTACTTTTTTATTGGAGGAACCTCATAATAAGTGAAACTTTTAAATAATTCTATTATTTATAATGATTTGAAAACGAACAAAGTTGTAAAAGGTTAATATTAAAATTAAAGTTTTTTTTCGAACAAGTTTTTTAACTTAATGTTGGTTTAGCCTCCAACGAATTTCATCTCCTTTCACAGCGCTTTTGAAATTTAGATTTCTGTTTATTTTTAAGGACCTATCGTGCACGTTGCTGACCAGCACGCTGCGCAGGACCTGACACTTCCTACAACACTATCCACTTCTGGCATATAGATTTTTATAGCACAATTTTTTCTTGCACACTAAAGTATAATTATTATATAGCAAAAGAAACTAGTAAAAATACTAGTTAAAATACCCCCCAGTCCCCACCTTAAAATATCTAAAAAGAAAATGGAGTGTAGGTAGGTACCGATTTTTCCTATTCACGACTTGTGCTTACTCTTTAAGAGATAAGCTTGTATACCAAATTTAAGATCAATTGCTTCAAAATTAAGGCAGTATACACAGACAGACATACAGACAGACGGACATAGCTATATCGATTCAATTTTCAATGCTGATAAAAAATATATACCTGGGTGGTCCTTTTAACTTGAGACTCCTAAATATCTCGAGAAATATGCAAGACACAAAAGTGTCTTAAATAAACTTGTAGGACTCAAAGGGGGAAATGAGATGACGATATCAGTTTCATTGCAGATGGCGCTGCAATCGGTGAAAATGAGGCTAACTTGTTTTTATTAAATGGGAATACCCAAATCTTTTATCAAATTATGATTTTACGCTAAATAAGAACAATCTTTTGTCTGAAAATTTTTTTCGTACGATGCATCTATTTAAAGTTATTGATGATGGTAGTTTGTGGCGTCTGCGGTAGTTACGACCGCTGCCACTGCATGGGATGCGCTCGCCGTCTGGCGGTCAAAGCGACGACTGAGTAGACACTAGTGATGTAAAGTTTCGTTACTTTCGAGTACTTGTAACTACCCGTTACTATTAGGTACAGTACCCGTTACTTAGTACCCGTTAGTTACTTTGCACCCGTTACTTTATTACATTTACTTTTTACCCGTTACTTTGTACCCGTTACTTTCTAGACATTACTTTCTACCCGTTACTTCGTTCAAGTAGTACCGATTGAATACTCAGTACTGTTTGATTTTGAGTACTCTCACTATTGTTTCCTTACCTATACGAGTACACGTATATTGTATTTGTAAAAAGTAGCTGTGTTGTATTAAGTTTGAAATGCAAATATTAGAATGTAATTATCTGCTTGCATGTACAGGGTATTACCAAAACTATGAAAACATTGAAGAGTAAACTACCTTGATGTTCAAAGCTATGCAAAAATATTAGCTGAAAAAAGTATTTGGAAATATTAGATGTCTTTAAATACGAAATTATAATCGCCTTCTCCGTGGCATACACCGCGTGTTGCCAGAGAAATGTAAATAACATTAGTGTAAAGTACCTTCATCTTCAAAGCTATACCAAATAATTAGTTCAAAATATTAGAAGGCATTAAATATGAAATTATAATCACCTTCGACGTTCCATATACCGGGTGTTCATGCAACGACGAAGCAGTTTATAACTTTTTATTTAATACCCTCTAATATTTCTAAACACACGTTTCAAATAACATTTTTGCATAGCTTTTAAAATAAAGATAGTTTACTCTTTTTGAGTTTCTCATAGTTTTTGTACATACACCATGTACGTGCAAGTAGATTACATTCTAATATTTGCATTTTAGGTAAGACAAATCAGAAAGAAGCTTTATAAAGAATAAAATTTTCTGTAAAATTGATATTAAAAATGTTGCCCATTTGTATCCAGGTTAGTGCCGGACAGAGCATAAATATACGCCAACTGTCAACTTGACAAATAAAAAACCTAAAATTACATGATATAAAAAGTAGCTGTACCACTTTTTTTGCGGCATAGTACTATACTACATATTATATTAAGTGACAACAAACAAACAAAAAAATCATAAAGAAATTACCTTTTGATGTTGTTGGTTGTTTTGATCCAGTCCGTGATATTTCTTTGAGAATTGTGGGATGTTTTGAAATTAAATGTTTCTCAAATTGGTTGAGTTTCCCCCTCTATACGAATACTTATTGTTAAGTACAATAAAATAATGTGTTGCCTACATATAGGGGCTAATGAGTCCAGAGTGTTTGTCTTATGTTACTTTAGTGTTATAAGTAGTAAGGTTGGTAGTTGTAGGTTAGTCGCGCCAAGAAGGAAATAATCAATAATGTAAGGTTAAGGTGATGATGTTAAAGTAGAAAATATAGACGTAGAGTAGTTGTGTAATGAAGTGGTGTTGTACTGTGCCTTTATAATTAACATGTAGTAAATAGACTTTTTAAACATTTTGTGTGTGTCTGAATGATAATAACCTTTATCCTGAACACTTATTTTTAGACATATTGCAGACGGCTTTTTCATTTTCTGTCGCAGTAAAATGAAGCCAAATTTCGCTTCTTTTTGTGTTTCTTGCTCCGCGGACATGGTATGTCTAAGAATTAATTTATTTGTTTAGTTAAACTACCTGTTCTATGTCTAATTTGTGAGATTTATTAATTATTAAACCACAAAATGTTTGAATGCTCACTGACTTACTACTTACTACAACAACTTGTCAAGGGTTGAACTAAATGGAGTCACGATTTACGATACAATATTTTGGGATTCACATAAATGTTCAGTAGTTTTTATCCGACGACGGCAAAGCCAGAACGAATTCCTATTAACTGAGCCGTCCTATTTCCTAATAGATGGCGAGGGTTCAGTATCTATAACTTTATATTTTGCAATGGACCAAGTTTTACAATTAAACAAACTAAAGGGGAACAAATAATTACTTTTAAAAAGTAATACCCGGAAAATTTTACATAAACACTTTATTCTAAAGTTCCTATCTGGTATTTACACCAAGAGGTGACGGGGTATGCTTGGTTGCATAGCGGAAAGTTGACGTTCAGTTGTTATTGTGCGGGTAGTATCGGTGGTATGTTATGTAGTGACTAGTGACTCTAGTGAGTGCAGAGCCGAGTGGAACAGGCGACCGGCAGAACAGTGAACACGCGAAACCAGTACCGATAGTAAAAGTAACGGGTATACGTTCATATCGGTATCCGTTACTTTGAATCTCGCCGAGTACCCGTTACAAAGTAACTAATAGTTACTTTTTTTACATCACTAGTAGACACTCATGGTACAACGTAGGAAGGTATATGTGCGTAACCGGGACACGTTTTGGTATCTTGTGTGTTGCGCCGTCATGCGCATAGGGTTTGTTATATGTTTTGAAATTAAATGTTTCTCAAATTGGTTGAGTTTCCCCCTCTATACGAATACTTATTGTTGAGTACAATAAAATAATGTGTTGCCTACATATAGGGGCTAATGAGTCCAGAGTTTGTCTTATGTTACTTTAGTGTTGGTAGTAAGGTTGGTAGTTGCGTGGTATGAATATAAAGGTATGATTAATTTTTGGACGAATTTACGACCGCTACTGCGCAGGTGATATGTAGACAACCAACATTGCATATGTCAAACTTAGGGGTTATGCCACTAACAATTTATACAATATAACAGACAAATGTACTTGTATAAAAAGAAAACTTTCAACCATTTGCATTATGTACGCAGAAATAAGCATAAATAAACAATAATTGGTTTGGTACTAGTTATGTTTACGTTATTAGGGGTTATGCCACTAACAATTTATAAAACATAACAGACAAACGTACTTGTATAAAAAGAAAACTTTCCAGCATTTGCATTATGTACGCAGAAATAAGCATAAATATACAAAAATTGGATTGGTACTAGTTATGTTTATGTTATTATTCTTCAACCATGCAGCGCACCCAGCGGATATTAACGTAACGAAGATTCTCGCAGATTCTCATCCCCACTCCATATGAGTATGAGCATACCTCTAATAATAATACCACGGGTAGTTGTAGGTTAGTCGCGCCAAGAAGGAAATAATCAATAATGTAAGGTTAAGGTGATGATGTTAAAGTAGAAAATATAGACGTAGAGTAGTTGTGTAATGAAGTGGTGTTGTACTGTGCCTTTATAATTAACATGTAGTAAATAGACTTTTTAAACATTTTGTGTGTGTCTGAATGATAATAACCTTTATTCTGAACAGGTTATGGGCCCAGGATACTCGCAGAAAATAGGTAAAAACAAGTAAAATAGAAAAGTAAAAACAGTGAAAGGTGTACGTGTATAAAGTGAACTATAAGGTGATAGAAACCGGGACAGTAAAAGTAAAAACTGAAGTGAAAGAAGACAATGGCGTCGGGTGGTGTCATAGGTTTTGAAGAAACGTCGCAAATACAAAAACTATCAGATGCGGAATCATTTCAGATATGGCAGTTCCAAATAGATATCTTATTCAGAGCACATGGATTGTACGAGATAGTAACAGAAACTACAAAACTAGAATTATTAGAAAAGGAGCAAGATAAAATAGAATGGAGGAGGAAAGATGCTAAAGCCCAAAGTGTGATCGTCAGCTCCATCGACAAAAAGGCATTGATGCATGTAATAATTTGTAAATCGTCAGCTGTGATGTACAAAAAGTTATCTAACATATTTAAAAAGGACTCCGAGCAACAGAAGTGTTCTTTACTGCAAGAATTTTTCAATTTCTCGTATGAGGGAGGTGATATTTCGATGCATATTAGCAAACTTGAAAATCTGGCTTTTAGATTAAAAAATTTAAATCAAGTAATAGATGATGACATGATTGTTTCGAAAATTCTAAGTACGTTACCCAATGCATACAGACATTTCCGCACAGCTTGGGAGATGACAGAAATGAAGGAGAGAACGCTAACAAATTTAACATCAAGATTAATATCAGAGGAAGCAATGGCTAAAGGCAATGAAACAGAAAAACCAGTTGCATTTTATACCAAAAATAAAACCTGTCGAAAATGTAAAAGGCCAGGTCATATTGAAAAGTTTTGTAGGGCCAAGAGTTGTTATAAATGTGACAAAATAGGACACATCGCTAAAAACTGTCCTATCAATGAAACAAAAAGAGATGAGTGCAAAATTTGTAAGAAAAATAACCATGCTGAGAAAGATTGCTATTTTAGAAATAGAGACAAGCAAGAAAGAAAGGTAGCATTTTTAACAGAAGAGGTAAAGAAAACTGGAAAAGATACAAGCACTTTTGTAATCGACTCAGGCGCTACGGCACACATGACAAAATGTACAGATATATTTCAAACCTTTGAAAAAACAACTAAAGATATTGGTGTAGCTAAACAGTCTGTGTCGATGAAGGCAGAAGGAAAAGGAACGATAGAAGGAACCTCATGCCTATTAAAGAACGTTTTATATGTCCCTGAACTAAGTAAAAATTTATTATCAGTGAGTGAAATAACAAATAACGGAGGAAAAGTAATATTCACAGGCAAGAATGATAGAATACAAGATTACGCATTGCGCAGGGTGTCATTCAATTTTGAGCGAGTTTGACAATCAGCTGATTGCTGTGACGTCACACTAGACCAAACATTGATAACACCTTGACTACATACGAATCATAACAAAATAGAAATTACTTTGACAACACGTTGACACATAACCAAATACATTACCACTTTGAAAAAAAATTAAAAATATCGAAAATGAAACGTGCGGTGGCGGGTTGCTCAAAGAGAAATGAAAGCAAAGCATCAAAATGCAGTTTATTTTATTTCCGTCGAAAGCCGACGTTTTAAAAAAATGGATAACTTTCTGCCGGCGAAGAAATAATTTCAATTACAAGATCAGCGTCATTTGTATGGAGCATTTTATAAGTGTGGCCAAATGGTAAATTAGATCGCTAGCAAAGATTAATAATCATTTTATTCGCACTTGACATATAAATCATCATCCTGCTGACGATGACATTATTACAATTTAGTTCCCCAATCGCTTACACCGATTTTTTTAATATAACCTAACTAAACACTGTTTAATATTTCACATCATGTTGACATCTCCGCCATATGTTCGTTGACAAAATATACGCCACTTTGACACTTAGTTTTGACAGCAATTCTGGTGTGACGTAGATGCGCAGAACGAACCGATTTTGGTACGCCGATGGGCGTAATCTTTGTTTCGATCATTCTTGATTCACAGGTGAAAAAGTACTAATAACCAAAGAAAACAAAACCATCTTAGAAGGAAGCAAAGAAAGGAGTGGGATTTATACAGTAAATATTATGCAAGAAAATAATGAAGCCATGTTTACAGAGAATAAAGATACAAAACTTATTCAGTGGCATACAAAAATGGGTCACATTAGTGTGAAAAAAATGAAACAGATGATCGTAGAAGAAATGGTAACTGGAATGGACCTAGACAAGAAAGATTGTGATGTAAAACTTTTTTGTGAAATATGCTTGAAAGCTAAACAAACTAGAAAGCCATTTAACAGTGTAAGAACAAGAGCAGTAAGACCATTAGAAATAATCCATACAGATGTTTGTGGACCCATAGACCCATCAACATGGGATAACAAAAGATATTTTTTAACCATTTTAGACGACTTCACACATTACACAGTAGTATACTTAATGAAAAATAAGAATGAAGTATTTGAATACTTAAAAGAATACGTACAACAAATGGAGTCATTCACAGGGCAAAAAGTGTCCAAGCTACGCAGTGACAATGGAACAGAGTATATAAACCGAGAAACAAAGGAGTGGTGTAGAAAGAAAGGAATAGTGATGGACACAACAGTAATATACACACCGCAATTAAACGGGAAAGCAGAACGACTAAATAGAACCCTTATGGAGAAGACCAGATCGTTATTCTTCACATCAGGCTTGAAAAAGGTATTTTGGGGAGAAGCGTTACGTACAGCAGCTTATTTACTAAATAGGACACCAACTGAAACTGTAGAAAACACACCGTTCGAAATGTGGAAGAAAAGAAAACCAGATCTAAGCAGACTTCAGATTGTTGGAAGTGAGGCATATAGTAAAGTCCTCGGACACTTAAAAAAACTTGATGAAAGAAGTAAAAAGTACATTTTTATTGGATACTCTACTAATGGATATAGGCTATGGGATTAAGTAAAACAAACAATAGTTATTCATAGTGATGTTATATTTAGAAACCCGAATAAAATTGAACTAGATGAAAAACCAAGAGAGAGAGGTATGGAAAATATTAAATTAATATTTGATGGAGAACATGAACAATCAGAAGAAGAAAATATGATTAACGAAGAAGCGACAGATGATAATGAAAATCAAGATGAGAACTACGAAGAGGAACAAAATGAACCAACTATAGAACAGAGACAGACAACCAAGCGAGAGATAAGAAGACCAAAAAGATTTGAGGATTATGAAATGTGTTTTTATGGAGAGGAACTTGATGAACCAAGAACATACAGTGAAGCTATGCAGGGAAAAGAAAAAGATAAATGGGAGAGAGCAATAAATAAAGAATTAAAAGCCCTTGAAGAAAATGAAACCTGGACTGAGGTCGAATATCCAGTGAATGAAGATATTATCGGTAGCAGATGGGTTTTTAAAATAAAGAAAAACGAAGAAGGAACACCGGTAGAATACAAAGCTAGACTAGTAGCAAAAGGCTATCAGCAGAAAGATAATATGGACCCTGATGAGATATATGCGCCAGTAGCCAGATTGCCAACATTGAGAATTTTCCTCGCTATAGCAAATGAAATGAGATACATCGTCTACCAAATGGATGTACACAGCGCGTTTCTTTATGGAGAAATAAAAGAAGAAGTGTACATGAGAGCGCCAGAAGGGTTACTTCAACAGCACGAAGGTAAAATACTAAAATTAAAAAAATCTTATCTTAGCAGATTTCAAAATTTCGCGAGTGCGGAACTGTGGCAAGCATTGAAACGAGTACTACGGTATGTGAAAGGTACTGTTAACTTACACCTAGTGTTTGTGCGCGCTAAAAACAGTGCATGTGCTAGAGGATTCGTGGACGCAGATTGGGCAGGAGATGAGGTGGACAGAAGATCAGTCACAGGATTTGTTCTGCAAGTGTTTGACTGTAGTGTTGTATGGGCTTCACAAAAACAAACTAGTGTGGCTCTATCAACAGCCGAAGCAGAATATGTGGCCTTAAGCAAAGCAGCAAGTGAAACTTGTTGGGTTACAAAAATTCTAAAAGACTTTAATGTAAATGAAATAGTAAAACCCATATTGTATGAAGATAATCAATCGGCAATACACATCTCAAAGAACACTGAAAATAAAAGACTTAAACATATAGATATAAGATATCATTTTGTGAGAGAGAAAATGGACAATGGAGAAATTGATGTAATTTATGTAAGCACTGAAAATAACACTGCTGATATTGAAATTCGAGAAATTTAGAAGTGCGTTAGGCTTGAAAGAAGTGAGCATTTAAGTTTTATCTATTTAACTCTTCTGTTAAGATAAGCTTATATGTTGATTTATGCATGTTTATTTTTTTTAAGTTCTATCATATAAGAATATTTTATTGAGAGGGAGTGTTAAGTACAATAAAATAATGTGTTGCCTACATATAGGGGCTAATGAGTCCAGAGTTTGTCTTATGTTACTTTTGTGTTATAAGTAGTAAGGTTGGTAGTTGTAGGTTAGTCGCGCCAAGAAGGAAATAATCAATAATGTAAGGTGATGATGTTAAAGTAGAAAATATAGACGTAGAGTAGTTGTGTAATGAAGTGGTGTTGTACTGTGCCTTTATAATTAACATGTAGTAAATAGACTTTTTAAACATTTTGTGTGTGTCTGAATGATAATAACCTTTATCCTGAACACTTATTTTTAGACATATTGCAGACGGCTTTTTCATTTTCTGTCGCAGTAAAATGAAGCCAAATTTCGCTTCTTTTTTGTGTTTCTTGCTCCGTGGACATGGTATGTCTAAGAATTAATTTATTTGTTTAGTTAAACTACCTGTTCTATGTCTAATTTGTGAGATTTATTAATTATTAAACCACAAAATGTTTGAATGCTCACTGACTTACTACTTACTACAACAACTTGTCAAGGGTTGAACTAAATGGAGTCACGAGTTACGATTTACGATACAATGTTTTGGGATTCACATAAATGTTCAGTAGTTTTTACCCGACGACGGCAAAGCCAGAACGAATTCCTATTAACTGAGCCGTCCTATTTCCTAATAGATGGCGAGGGTTCAGTATCTATAACTTTATATTTTTCAATGGACCAAGTTTTACAATTAAACAAACTAAAGGGGAACAAATAATTACTTTTAAAAAGTAATACCCGGAAAATTTTACATAAACACTTTATTCTAAAGTTCCTATCTGGTATTTACACCAAGAGGTGACGGGGTATGCTTGGTTGCATGGCGGAAAGTTGACGTTCAGTTGTTATTGTGCGGGTAGTATCGGTGGTATGTTATGTAGTGACTAGTGACTCTAGTGAGTGCAGAGCCGAGTGGAACAAGCGACCGGCAGAACAGTGACCACGCGAAACCAGTACCGATAGTAAAAGTAACGGGTATCTGTTCATATCGGTATCCGTTACTTTGAATCTCGCCGAGTACCCGTTACAAAGTAACTAATAGTTACTTTTTTACATCACTAGTAGACACTCATGGTACAACGTAGGAAGGTATATGTGCGTAACCGGTACACGTTTTGGTATCTCGTGTGTTGCGCCGTCATGCGCATAGGGTTTGTTTACACACGAAAAAAATGCATTGTACGAAAAAAGTTTCAGACAAAAGATTCTTCTTAATAAGCGTACAATCTAATTTGATAAAAAAATTGAGTATTCCCATTTAAAAAAAATTAGTTAGCCTCATAGGTCGCATCTCGTGCTCCTAATAGTCACACTCAGCTCACTGCTGCCGGCATATCTTCTTATTTAATGAGCTAAAATAGCGCAACAAATCTGACAGATCTGTCGCATAACTATTGAGGACTTTGTAGGTAGGTGAAAATACCAGCCTTTAGTCAATTCAATCGACGAGAATGGCATTGAAAAAACACATACAGGACTGAATCTACTTGTGCAAATGTTTATCTATGACTATGGTTACCTGGTCTTTAGCAAGGTGCTTTTTGTACATTTTTATTTCAAACTACTACCACCGGTAATTCGGTTGTTACTGGTTGGAGCCCTAACAAACCAAACCAAACTGGATTAAAATTTTATTTTGTTTTTTTTTTTTATTTCTAGCAAAAGATAACTCCTAGTGATGAATACAAAATCTCAGCCATAGATTGGCTGCTATTCTACGATATCCACCGCCTTGAAGCAATAGTTCAAGCTAACGCTTTAATCTACAAGTTTCTAATCTTGCAAAAGTTAGATGCAGCACAGCTTGTATTTAACAAAATACCTTCGGACAGTGTGGATAAAATAATGTCAGAAGATGGCGTCTCTGCACACACGAAGCAGGTTATTCGAGAGTATTTTAGCTACAGGGCATATCTTGACGCCCACGAAGCTTTCAATCTCTGGTTCAAGCACTTCAAATCGAAGCCACACGAACCAGAAGCTATACCTGAGAACTGTCACCTGACCGAAAAAGTGGCGTATCAGCAACGCACAGCACAGTTTAAATCTGAAATGGAGCGCTGGAAGATGACCACATCACATTTGGCAAAAAGCTCTAAGACCCTGTTATATAATGTATTGCTATTTCCTGATGGTGGATGGTTAACTGGTGCAAAAGATGCTGATCAGTTGCGGGCCAATTGTATTCCAGAATGTACACTTTTATTATATAATGTTTTGTTTGAATCTGGACTTCATAATGAGTGTATCCGATTGTCTGAAATTTTGGCTTCTGAGAAGTACTGTTTATATAAGGTAAGAATGAGAAAATGAATTGAATGAATTGCTATAGTTATTATTAGAGATAGAAAGTTACTGAAATGGTTATAGTAGTGAAAATTTGGGTACTCTTTAATAATTACAACAACAATCAGAAATATAATTTAATTTCAAATTGCTTCAGAGCTATTTTGTAAATCCAAAAAAGGTAATTTTTTAAATGTGATGCATTAACTTCTGTTTCTTTTTTATTTTCAATTTTACTTTTTTTTTTAATTTATTTTTGTTTTGCCAATAAATTTGCTGGAAATATCCCTCTACTGCTCATACAGCCTTCTTTTGCTGAATCAATATATTGTGGCAGTGGAATATCCTCCCCATTATGGGCGAACAAATTTATTATTTTTATTGCAACCGGGAATAGTGATTCTATTAGAGATAATTATATGTATATATTGTTGATGAGTTGTGGCAACAGAATTGTCTCCACTGTTGTCGATCCTGAGCTAGAACTTCTATCTCCCTCTAATTCCTGCTTCTCTTCTTCAACACTTCAACACGACCTCAGAGTTCCAGGTTACAGTGGCTCTAACAAGACAGTGTGGTAAAGAGACCAAATGCCACCATTTTTGTGGCAGTTTGATTGAAATATGCTTAGGTTTACTGGAAGAAAAACGATTTTTGGATTATTTAAAGTCGTTTTCTTCAATATGGTACAAATACATTACATTACATAAATGATTCTTAAACCTACACCGACACCCTTATTATGCAAATATTGATATATCTTTATACCAGGTGACCCACGCCATAGGTACTCCCGTTTATTTTTTTTGATTATAAAGCTGGACGAATGAAATTTGGGAAAGTGTTAATAGACAAAAAATGCCATTCTTTGGGATACTCTTGAGGTTAATATGACTTCCGGTTTTTCCGGAAATGACGTCATCATTGAAATTTTAAATGGGTGCCATTTAAAGTTTCAATAACTGGTGCAGTTATGTGTGATATTTTCAATCAGGATGACATTCTGAACACAAAAACATATCGATCGTCAATTTTTACACCAAGGCACCGCAAAAATGACTTTTTTGTGTATTAATCTAGGTGACTATGAATTGGTGAAAACAGTCAGACATTGTCAAATAAACACTAACTAAATCGATTTTGGCCGACATTGCATTACTGGCGCCCTCTAGCTTGATTTAATTGGTTTTTGGCCCATGAGTATTTTTTTTCGCGGGTACCCAATGGCCACACCGCCACCGTAATGATTCGATAGAAAACATCTTTCCGATTACAACGATACCAAATACTTGATATTTTGTTGAAATTCATAGCGTACAAATTTGTTAAAAGCATGGAGGAAGATGGAGTCGCTATACGCTATACACTTAGCAGCGAGAAAATGACCCCGGGGGGCGGGGCTAACGTGACACTAAACAACCCTGACTATTGGCCGCCTGCCAGGTCCGGATTAACTCAGAAATTGGCCAGAAATTTCAAGAAATTTTTCCTGTAATATATTGTAATGTGTCGAGTAGGTACATTATAAAAACACGATTTATGAACACTTTTAAGAATTTATTTAGTCATTTTTTTTTAAAACACGTAAAAAACATATTTCAAAAAATGTTCGTGCGTGCGGCCAGTACAAACCTGTACATTGTTGACATATATAGTCACTTACCGATGAAGTGCTACCCCGGTCGAAATCTGGTTTATAGCTGATTTTCTGCTGTTGCAGCTGCGAACAGCGCAATTAGACGTTATTTTTTTATGTATATCTTCATACAAATTCACTACAATATCTTTAAACAAACTGAAATAAGCGAAATAAATAAAATAATAACATATCAATGTTGCGAATGTCACTTTGACATTAAACAACTTCCGTAGTGGGGGAAGTGGTCCCATATCCGAGCGCTTATGCCGACTCCTCCTTCCTCCATGGTTAAAAGCAAGGAAATCGAAAAAAATATTGACTTAATGATCAAAGTCAGCGTACAAGTCAAAGTCACTCAATGGCCTACTCGAAGGAAGTACCCTGATTATTCGAGGAAAAACATTTTTCCGACACAATGATACCAAATTCTTGATATTTTGCTGATAATCGTAGCGTGAAAATGACGTTTAAGGGTACTTCCTTCGAGTAGTCCATTGAGTGACTGACGTACGCATACTTTGATCATTTGGTCAATATTTTTTTCGATTTCCTTGCTTTTAAGAAAATGGACTACCCGAAGGAAGTACCCTTAAACGTCATTTTCACGCAACGATTATCAGCAAAATATCAAGAATTTGGTATCATTGTGTCCGAAAAATGTTTTTTCTCGAATAATCAGGGTACTTCCTTCGAGTAGGCCAGTGTTGCCAGATTATATTTTGTGAAGGCGCACGTGTGGCTGAAAATGTCGCGCAAAAGTCGCGCACTACCAAAATATTTACACAGATTTTTTTTACTATCCTGAAAACTAATATATAGGCAACCAGCTCTACAGCGCACAAGGGTTTGCTTCTATGACTCGCAGTTGAAACATGCTTAATGTATATTTTAAAATCAAATAGCAAATGTCTTCACAAATTCGGCAACTCAATAATTGTAACTTAATAATGTAATCAAAAGACAACACAGTAATGTATACATTCCTTTATTTATAATAACATTAACATTGATATGATTTATGTTTATATTATAATAATCATAATATATTTTTATTCTAATACAAATGTTTTGGTAAACAGAACAGAAGAAAATTAACAAACTAATGTAGACATTGATTTATTACTTCAAGAGATTAATACCTTCACATAATTCAATAATTTCATCCATCTCTTTATCAGTTTCTTCATTTTTTGCATACATACTTGAATTGAATTTTAACATTTCACTACAAGGTTCAAATGTTTTGCAGCAAATGTTATTTACCCAAAAATAAGTTTTTATTGTCACTATTGCGTTTAATAAGTCTAAGTGCATTTTATTTCGAATTTTATTTTTAATAATGTTCATTATTGAGAAGCATCGTTCTACTACTGCATTGGATGACGGTAAACTTAGTAACGTAAAAGCAAATTCCGATAGTTCCAGAAAACTTGGTTCCCCTGCCGCATTTTTTAATGCTATCACTTTTTTCCAGAATGTATGCGAATCCAGAGGAACTTCCACAAAAATTTCTGCCCAAGGAACATTTAATAAATTTCGATATTGTATTTGAATGTCGGATATTTTATTAGGATTTGCTAAGTGTAGGGGAAGTTCAGAAAATGATCGCCTTATCGGATTCAAAACCACATTTTGTGAAAAATAATTAATTTTTTTAAAAATTTCCAAGTGTTGAGGCATTCTTTTAATCAATTCCTCTAATAACTTTTTTATAAATTGTATGCATTTTTTGCGTATGTCTTCTGTTGAAAAGTTAATATTCTTACACTCTACTTCAAATTCATAGCCCAAATCGGCTAAATCAGTTTCTAAATAATTTTGATCTGATTGCAAAAAAATGCTTAAATTTTCAATGTTATATTGATCGTGAGGTGGTTTCAAAATTTGTCGTGTCAGTGATGATATCAATATATTTATTTCTGTAAAACCTTTATAAAAATCTATAGCTGAGCTCTGAAAGAGTATATTTAAATTATAAATTTGTTTAAGAATAGGCTCAAGAAATACCAATTTTAGCTTATTTTTTTTATCCTTAAACAAATCTGCTAATATCTTTGCAGAGTGACACCTTTCATTTAGTGCTTGAATTTCAAAAAATGTTTCAAGTTCTAGGTATTGAGCCAAAACTTTTTGAACTGCTTTATACCGCGACAACCATCTGGTTTCAGATAGTTGAACCAATTTTGTATATTGAAAATTTTCACCAATGTTAATTAATTGATATATTTCTTTATATTTACTAAGTCTTAGTGGACTATGCCTAAACCATGAATATGTTTCGCGAAGCAGAAAATCAATTTCATCGTGAAATACTTCTGAAGCTTTTGATCAGCACAAATGAAAACTATGACAAACGCACTTAACTAGTATGAGATTGGGATTGTTTTCTTTAATTAACGTAAATAAAGAATTATTGCTGCCACACATATTATTAGCACCATCGCAGCGCGACTTCCTAGAAACTGTTGGCGCGCATTTCGCTTAAAAGTAGCAAAAATCGCGACAAATCGCGCCATCTGGCAACACTGGAGTAGGCCATTGAATGACTTTGACTTGTACGCTGACTTTGATCATTAGGTCAATATTTTTTTCGATTTCCTTGCTTTTAACGTCATTTGTACGCAACGAATTTCAACAAAATATCAAGTATTTAGTATCGTTGTAATCAGAAAGATGTTTTTCTATCGAATAATCACGGTGTGGCCATTGGGTACCTATGAAAAAATTGACCGATGGGCCAAAAACCTATTAATTCACGCTAGAGGGCGCCAGTAATGCAATGTCGCCAAAATCGATTTAGTTAGTGTTTATTTGACAATTTTCGACTATTTTCACCAATTCATAGCCACCTAGATTAATGGCGATAAAAATTGACGATCTATATGTTTTTGTGTTCAGAATGTCATCCTGATTGAAAATATCACACAAAGAATATAGGGAGCCATTTAAAATCTCAATGATGGCGTCATTTCCGGAAAAACCGGAAGTCATATTAACCTCAAGAGTATCCCAAAGAACGGCATTTTTTGTCTATTAACAATTGCCCAAATTTCATTCGTCCAGCTTTATAAACAAAACAGAAATAAACGGGAGTACCTATGGCGTGGGTCACCCGGTATATATACAGGGTGAGTCACTAGAGTCGCGGTGGTAGATATAGCAATTATCTTTAGAGATGGAAAAAAATATTTAATACAAAAGTTGTTTGGCATATCATTTTTTACAACGTAAAATTATTTTCATTTATACTGTGTGTTGCATTTAGGCGTAGCAGAAAATAAATTAACTTTTTTAAATGGAATGCCCTGTATATTATAACATATTATGATTGCGAAGAAAATTGTCTTACTAATTGTATCAGGTGATATTGACGTAAACTTAATAGTTTCTGCAATATTCAATTTTTTATTAAAAAAATGGCCGTTGCAGGCCTTTTCCGAAAACTACATAATAGCGTCATTTTTGCAGATGTTTTCTTACAACTTTGTCAGAAAATAACCAATACTAATAGGGAGGTGATAGTGCCCAAAGAAATTTGATGCGCTATACAGGGTGTTCCTAGCACCTAATCAATTTTGATATTTTTCAAATGGCTTTTTCTTGAGTTTTTTAAATGGAACGCCCTGTATATTATTTGCTGGTTGCATTTCCCATTAAGTTGCCTTTAATTTATATTGAGTGTGGCATATACATATTTGTACCCGTTTTCGTGATATTTGGAATTTAAAGAAAATGTGTAATAAAGTATACCAATACAGTGCTTTAATATTACACCCTGCATCACATGGTTCTTTTTTAATGATTTTTTTTTTGTAAAGAGAACATAGAAAGGAAAAAATACTTTTGTTGAATTAAAAAACTGACAGAATTGCTCAAAATAAATTGAAAAGTACATGGAATTACCATTTAGTTACTCAATATGAAAAATTAATATAATTTGAGACAAGTAAAAATTAAATAAAAACAAATAATTAAGAGAAACCACAACTAATAACATTTATTAAACTATTTTTTAAACTTGATAAGCATTAACATAAAACTAGTAAAAAACTATAACAATTAAAGATAAAACAACAAGTAGTTATTGATTTGGTAGGTGTTCAAAGTGCCCTCCATTTTGTCTTCTACAAGCATTAATCCGATGGGTAAAAGATCTCGAAGTATTTCTTAACATCTCTCTCTTATTTTCTCTGATGTCAGCAAAAACATTTCTTATTCTAATCTTCATATCGTCTTGTGTGGTAGGTGGTGTCTGGTATACTAATTCCTTAACATGACCCCACAAAAAAAATCCAACTTATTTAGATCAGGAGATCTTGGAGGACATAATGTAGGGCCTCCTCTTCCAATCCATTTGTTGGGGTATTGGTTGTTCAAAAATTGTCTTACGTTCAGACTAAAGTGGGGTGGGGCTCCGTCGTGATGGAAAATTAAGTTTTGGCGAATATTAAGCGGCAAATCATCTAAATATTCATGTAGATGGTTGTTAAGAAAATGTAAGTACCTTTGACCATTTACGGAACCCTCAAAAAAGTAAGGCCCTAGCAAATTGGTACCTACTATTCCACCCCATACATTGAGTGACCATCTATGTTGATGGTCCAAAGGCCTGATAACGCGAGGATTTTGTGTTGCATAAAAATGGACGTTATGTTGGTTAACATACGCATTTTTATGAAACGTAGCTTCATCAGTAAAAAGAACAAAGTCAAAAAAATTTGCTTGTTGTTGAATTTTACCAGCTGCCCAATTACAAAAATTTAATCTGTTTTCTAAATCGTTTTCGCTCAATTCCTGTACATGTTGCACATGATATGGATGATACTTGTGTCGCCGTATTATTCTGGACACAGATGATTGGGTTATTCCTTGATTTCTTATTTGTCTAGTGCTTGAGTATGGATTTTCTACCACACTAGCAACTACCAGAAATTCATTCTCTTCATGTGTCGCCGCTTTTGTTCTTTTTCTTTTTTTGTTAGTAATAGTACCTGTTGATTCAAAACGTTCCCGAACTCTATTAATTGTTCTTGCATCGGGATGCCGTCTTTCGGGATATCGCTGAGCGTAAATTCTTGAGGCCAGTAGAGCGTTTTTGCCGGCTTCTCCATAGATGTAAATAATATTTATCAGTTCCTCTTTAGTATAATTAAAATTCATCGTTAACAGAGATTACAAATGTTGGTTAGCTATATTAAGTCTGAGCAATAACTACACGTCTGTTATTTGTTTTTGTTCCATGACAACGAGGTTAAGTAAATCTAAGCTAACTTAAAATATTAGCGTAACTCTGCTATTTAAATGTATCTTTATAAAAAATAGCATTTTTAACTTTACCAACATTTATAATTTATTTATATTATAACAAAATACATGAAAAAAACTAACTCAATTATACAGGGTGTAATATTAAAGCACTGTATTGGTACACTTTATTACACATTTTCTTTAAATTCCAAATATCACAAAAACAGGTACAAATATGTATATGCCACACTTAATATAAATTAAAGGCAACTTAATGGGAAATGCAACCAGCAAATAATATACAGGGCGTTCCATTTAAAAAACTCAAGAAAAAGCCATTTGAAAAATATCAAAATTGATTAGGTGCTAGGAACACCCTGTATAGCGCATCAAATTTCTTTGGGCACTATCACCTCCCTATTAGTATTGGTTATTTTCTGACAAAGTTGTAAGAAAATATCTGTAAAAATGACGCTATTACGTAGTTTTCGGAAAAGGCCTGCAACGGCAATTTTTTTAATAAAAAATTGAATATTGCAGAAACTATTAGCTTTACGTCAATATCACCTGATACAATTAGTAAGACAATTTTCTTCGCAATCATAATATGTTATAATATACAGGGCATTCCATTTAAAAAAGTTAATTTATTTTCTGCTACGCCTAAATGCAACATCCAGTATAAATGAAAATAATTTTACGTTGTAGAAAATGATATGCCAAACAACTTTTGTATAAAATATTTTTTTCCATCTCTAAAGATAATTGCTATATCTACCACCGCGACTCTAGTGACTCACCCTGTATATATATAATAAATAATAAACCATCCTAATATTAGGGTTGTTAATTTTTTTTTTTCAAGTGTAAAATTTTGGCTCTACAAAATTATTTTTATTCCATGTGCTAACTAACATCTGTGTAAAATTTGAGCCTAATTGGGTAATATTTAGATGTCGCTAGTATTAATGGTTTCTGGGGGAAAGGTTAAATTTAGAAACATATCCAGTTTTTACAATTTGTATGTATTAGAAAATAGTAAAAACTAAAATATTCATTCTAATAAATCTTTCACGGTTAATACATTGCAGATTTTATTCGTTCATAGTCGTCGTCATGATATTGGTCTTAGAAGCACTGGGAATTTTTTTACTTTATCATACGCAGCATGTAAAGTATTGTAATCGTGCCAAAAAAATTTTTTGAGATTTTAGCGGAAATATGTCTTTTTGGGTCCCCTGAACATTTTTGACCAAGGTACAAAAAAAGTCTGTGTGTGTGTATGTGTGTATGTATGAAACTACTAAAGGTATCGGGACGAAGCTTCATATTTTGAAGTTTCATAACCAAACTTAGAGCTGAAAAGCTTTCTGTTAAAAAGGGTCCAAAGGAACTGGAGGTTTAGTCTTAGCATTCTTGAAAGATTTTGCAAATAAGCAGCCATTTCTGGAATTTCGTCGAAATAGTTAAATAATAAATTAAAGATGAGGAAATTCTGAATAATTTATGACTATGACATTTTTTGGTACAATCAATAGTTTAGCTGCATGAGCAAATTCTATTTCATTGAGATCGGTCATGCTGCATGAAAACTAGTAGCCAGGGTTTGTCAGATTTTTTGATTCTAATGACAGTAGGTGGTGTCAAACGCTAATGTTTTGACAATAACTTCTGTCAATATAAGCTGCGTTCGGATATTGTATTTGACTTTTTACACCCAATAACACGTAAGTGTCATTTGGACGGTGTACCCGGTGTCAACGGAGTACAATACCCGAACGCAGCTTTAATCGATATATCTGTCTAGTTCTACTAATTTTGTTTTAATGCAGACATGGCCGATCTCGATCAAATAGAGTCTCATACAGCTCAACTATTAATTTTATATATAGTATGATAAAGTCATGTGCCTGGCCACATCAGATTTTTTCCTATGCAGATCGACTACGCGAAGCATATATTGTTTCTGTAGTTCATTTTTTGTAATAGTCGCATTAAATTTATTAACCAACGCTATGCCTCGCTCTGCAGAGTCGTTTACGACTTTTAATTGGCGAACTTTTGCTTCCATTTCAATGTAAACTTGATCCTTTTTCCACTCTATAGGATCTTTTCTAAGGAATGATGTGGCCTTTTTTCTTCCCTCATGTATTAACAAATCAAAGAGAATGGTTGTACGTTTGGTTACAAAGCATGCAAATAGAGTCTGATGATTAAATCTTTTACCGTGAAGTATTTTTAACGCCTTTGCTTTTGGTGATAACAAAAGGTTTTGAACCATGTTTCTTTTAGACTCAACTGTTACTCGTTTATCAAAGAAAGCTAAACCAATCAGATAGGAAGTTACCAAAGATGACCACAAAATTCTTGTGATGCAACTCTACAAATCTTTACATTAGGATAGTTATTGATAAGTTCAAGAAAGCGAAGAACATATAAGGGTCGAATCGCATACTTGAACAACTTGCGGCAAAGGATCAGGATGAGCATAGTCTAGGAGTGGGCAATCTTGAAAATTTGTGATCGATCTTCGATCACAATATTGAAGATCGATCTGACAGATAATATCGATCACAGCGATCTTTTGATGATCGATGAGATCGGTCTTTTGATGATCGATCAGACCGATCTTTTGATGATCGACAATATTGATCACACCGATCTTTAGATGATTGACCAGGTCGATCTTTTGATGATCGATCAGACCAATCTTTTGATGATCCATAATATCAATCACACCGATCTTTTGATGATCGATCAGATCGATCTGTTGATGATCGATCAGATAGATCTTTTGATGATCGATCTGTTAGTTATCCCACATTCAAGTATGATACGTGTCCGGCAACGTACATATCATCAAAAGATCGAGAGATGGATCAATCGATTTTTTGCCCAGTCTAGCATAGATTGTCAAACCACTGGAGTCCTTTGCCTGACGATAAGAGTACCAAACCACATTTTTTTTCTAAAGCAGTATGGCCCAGTCCTAATAACTTGTAGACAAACGTGATTCTACTGTTAACTTCGTAAGCATTTCGAACAATCAAAGGGCTAGAATTCACACTCGTTAGTTTACGAGAATCGTACTTAATCGACATTTTGAAGCCAAGATCGCAAATACTTGATCCAGAGAATTTTTCATTCTCGGAGATTGCAACAAATTTACACAAAATTTAAAATTCTATATCCAAAGCTGGTTTGTTGTCGTTTTCTGACTTAGTGCCCTTTTATCCAAAAACAATCTACAGTGATTGTGTTTGCGACAATACAATACTGAATTCAGCTGTTCTATACACATCTGTTAAATTGATTGCATAACCTATATGTCTGACACTTGTTTTTATAAAGTGGCAAAGATGTAGTAACACAGTCATTTGTAATGATCCTGTATATCTCCCTGTAAAATTTGTTTCGATATGGTTGCGACTGTTTCCCAATCTGGCTAGACACGCTACTCTACTTTCAGCTATAACTACGTGTCGAATTGGAATATTACAAAACCATTTCGGAACTAAGTTCTAGACATAATAGGGATTAAAAAAAGAAAGCAAGAAAATATTTTTTTTTCAAGTTGTCAGGGTGAAGTCCCCCTTAAGAGCTAAGCAGCTATTAAGACTATGGGGTTTTCTACTACTGGCCATAAGAAAAACACATCTTTGATAACAATCGAATTAAAATGCTATACTGACGTAAATTTAGTTGATGGTCCGTTTATGTCGTTACGGTGATTTATTAAAAAAATGCACATTCAATAGTCTGATGCTGCGTAAACGATATCTTAATAGAAAGTTCAACTCACAAGTCAAATTTGAATACATACAGTACTTTTACCCAGAAGTGCTCCTACTCCAGTGGTGCTCATTTATACGGATTTGTCTGTGGACGTTAAGCCGTGTGCAGCTGGTGGGATTGGCAGTGGTAACATATGCATATGCAAACCAACATCACTTATTATTACTTTCAGTGAGAAATACTATATTGGTAGGTGTTACAACTGCCAGTACCAATAAGCTGAACGGGTGCTTTATTCATATGTAAGTGCATATGCTTTAGAGTCATATGAGCAACTATCAAAGCTGGGCAGTTAATCAGAAAGTTAACTTCGTTAGTCGTTAATTTGTTAACAAAAAAGTTCACTTCGTTAACCGATAGTCCGTTAATTTGTTATAAAAGTAACGGAAGTTAACGTTAACCGTTTATCGTTATTTTTTTACAAAAAAAAATTGATTATTTTTAGTGCCGATCTGCCGGTGAGTATGCAACCCAAATAACTGAAGACCTTTCGGTTGCATAAGTAAAAATTGCCTTAGAAATTATTAAAACTTGGTAGAGTGTATAAGTAAGCTAACTACATTGCGACAGGCAAGATTTATAAAGGACATTAAAGGGGGCTGGAGTCAGTGGCGGATACAGAAAAATCTCAAGGGGGGGCGCTAAAAGACATCTTGAGGTATGGGTAAGGTGACCAGAAGAAAGGGGGGGGGGGGGGGTACGCTAAAGACGCAAAACGACAAATTTAACACAAATTATAGTTTTTTTATACAGATTTTTTTTACATTATCACATATTCCTTTAAATTTTTGTACTTTTGATCAAAACATACTTGTTTAAACAAAATATATGTACTTCATTGCATAGGTACTCGATATTATTTGCATTATTAGTGATTACTTGTTTTGCTATACGCATTTAAAATAAATAAATATTTTATAGTTTGAAACAAGAAAAAGTGTACTTCGTTATCGTTTCTGATTGGAATTGAAGTTGTAAATATTAACTGTTTCCTTTAACATAGATTTTTCAAATATATGCGTTTTGCATGAAATAAATAGATTTTCATCAATCAATAAATAGTATTAAGAAGAAACATCAATTACATTCTTATGGTTAATAAAACAAATCTTACGGTCAAAGAAGATACCAAACAAATGTTCTAATCTAACGACCCTGTACAATACAACAAAATATTCCAAATTTAGGAGTAACGTTTTTGCGAGAAACTTACCAGCCTATATTACAGGAACGCCTATTTTGTTAAACTTTGATGTTAAGTAGCTTTTCTAATCTTTGACGACTTTCATAATTTTTTATTCATATTTTACATCGGATTACACTGAGTAAACTATAAGGATAGTTTTGATCTGATCGATATTCTATATCTATATCTATCAACATTTTGTTTTTGGTTCATTCCCATATCTGCATTTTTTTAATATATAATTTAAAGATACATAATTTAAAGTGAACCGTTGCAATTTAAAATGCTGTTCAACCTTGTAGCGAATGTTACGTGATTAAAAGTGTTTTTACTATTGCTTTTAGTACCAATAACGAATTAGTTTAAAGATAATGACCAGAAACTTACAGATAAACAGATGGATAAAATACTAAATTATACTAAGCGAAACTCAACGTGTATGTGATACTTTAATAATGTGTGATGAAATAACAGCACTTGTTGAAATAACAGCACTTGTTGAAATAACAGCAAGTCGACATGGAATCTAAATGATACGTTTCAAACTTCGGTTTTGATCCTTGCAGCATATTCAGCCAGCCAGATTTGCCTGTGTTTCTGTCATTGATTCCAGCAAAGTTGTTTATCTATATCAATTCAATTTTGTGAAAAAAATACAAACATCCATAAATTCCTTATGCACATAGCAATTAATATTATTCATAAACGTACAAATATATCAAATTCCACCATTAGACAGAATGGGTAATTCATAATTTTTTGTAAAAAATACTAAATTGGAAAACCGGTGGCGACCCCACAACATTGTTTTCAAACTATAAAATTATTAATGAACGATTTGAAAAAAAAAGTTCTTTATTTTTTTTTAGAAATTCTGTAAAAATTCAGTAAAATAATATTTCCTAAAAAGCGGGAGTATTTTAAAACTCCGCGGGACGCAAGACAAAATGTGTAAAGTCGGGACTGTCCCGCCAAAAGCGGGACGTCTGGTCAGGTTAGCTATGGGTGTCATCAAGTCAGGTGCAGAGCTTAAAAAACTTTTCTCGTATAACTATTTCCTACAATCAACCGAATAATAACACACATACAAGACCTAGCCGGTAACATCACAAATCACAATCGCTTTCTTGTCCGCCGTTCCATCAAATTCGCGCCAAGGGGGAAGCCCCCCCCCCCCCCTATGTATCCGCCACTGGCTGGAGTTGCTATATAGTTTCTTTGACGACGAGTGGCAGTAAGCCGCTGACATAACGCGTAAACGTTCCTATAGACATTGACGTTTGTTAGAATGAAATAGCAATCTTCTTTATTTCATTCTAACACATGTCAATGCGTAGGAACGTTTGCGCGTTATGTCAGCGGCTTACTGCCACTTGTCGTGAAATAAACTCTATACGCATTGACGTGTGTTAGAATGAAATAGCAATCTTCTTTATTTCATTCTAACACATGTCAATGCGTAGGAACGTTTGCGCATTATGTCAGCGGCTTACTGCCACTTGTGAAATAAACTCTATCAGCAGTGATATAGGCAAAACCGAGAGAGGTGAAGTTGACTCATCGCTTAAAATCGTACGAACCAAGATATGGACGTACCGCGTGGATTGGTTCTATTGCTGTGTATATTTGGTTGCCTACTAGGTAGTTCGTTAAAAATTAATATTTAATTACTAAAAATACTATCATTGGTCATTTAATTGTGATATCCTATCTAATTTATATATCCATCATTACCATGTTTAACAGAAGCAAAGTGAAAACATACCAACTAGTCCATTTAAGACAGTGTATTTGTGCGGTTGGAATTAGTTCAGAAATAATCATTTTGTGACTGAGTGCTTAAACTTGGAGTTTCTTTTCTGTTTGTGTAGACATTATTAAATATGTTTTGATATTCATTTCTGAATATTTCATGATAAGTATTTCACAAAACGGTGAAAACGGAGGTTATGCTTTTAATTAACGTGTTTTGATAATGGATTCAGACGTGCGACGAAAATAATTTAATACGTTCATGACCATAACCATCGAATTCGTATTTAGGGCCTTTCCTTTCAACGAAAACATTTTGGTCACATTTAATTCACACGTTCGCGCTGTGTTATTATAATAATTGGAGGTTGGGTTGCAAGTACCGCTGTCATCTGTTCTAAGAACAGACGTACTTTTTTGTCTTGCCCATTTAAATTATACAGCAGACGTATGAAAAGGATGCTATTTCGTTTTAACACACGTCAATATTTAGAAATAATCTGTAACGTATGTCGAAAATAACAGCTGAAATCTATGAGTAATCTTCACCTCTCCCGGTTTTGCCTATATATGAGGGTTGACGGCGCTGACGGTCGGTGTTGCACTGCAAACCCTCGTATATCGCTGTTGATATAGATGTCGGCGCCGCGGACCGTCAGCGTTGCACTAGGGATGTTCCGATACACCTTGCTGTACCGGTATCTCGTATCGTGTTGTATCGTATCAAATGTACCGGTTCTGTACCATACCGGAGCACAAAGTACCGGTACATCTGTACCGGTACATTTTTTCAAGACGTAATTCAGAATAAAAAGAAATATTTTGCGTAGCGCCAGATACCTACACACATTGAAATAAAATAATGTACAGTAGAATAAATATATATATTTTTTTGTAATAGATATGTCATATGTAGGTATATATACATAAAGTCCCAACTGAATATAGTAGGCATGATGCGGTTTTTATTAAATATTTGAAACGTTCTTTCTCTGTAGTGCTTTAGGTAGATTATCTTTCGCTATAATATGTATTATATACTATTGCATTGGCTGCTTTTTTGCCTCCTACATAAAACGTAACAAAATAGTTTATATGGTCGCAATGCAAGTGCAGCACCGATTATCCGATATCTAACATCTAATTCTATTATTTCTTTGTTATTGTAGAAAATGATTACAAATGTTTCACAATGCTGAAAAAGAAGATCATTCATTATACTGTATTTTCAGCCAGAGTTAGCATGTGCATTCATATTCAATAGAATGTTCATAATACATGCCAAATGATAGATGTCATTTTGAAGTACGTCAAAACGCCAAAAAAATTTAAGAATTGTCAAAATAACACTGGACAACTCTTGCCTTAAAAGTATAGGAATATGTAAAGTATCATACCACCCATGGTATAGGAACTACTTGATTCACCATGGCACCACCAGTGTTTTCCAGAAATTAATGGGCTTTTTAATTATGATTTTGTACAAAATATATAAATGCATTATGAATGTATTTTTCCGAAGAAAATATTAAACGCTGCTATATTATCACATACTACTTGTTTCTACTTGAATCTGTATGTTGGATGCCCCCGCTGAATGTTTTTTTTTTTCATGTTTGTCGTAAATTCCTCAATTTTAATGTCAGTGTTACAAAGTTCGCATGTTCCACCCAACTTGTTTTAATAAACACTTGCCATATGCTACTCGACGAACGTCCCATGTTTGTATGTATTTTGCTTGTAAAAAGCACTATGGCTAATGGATTTAATGACTTTCGCACTCAAAGATTTGCACACCAAAGTTAGGTTAAATTTTAGTCGGAATTTCCCTGATCGTTTACTGACACTGTAAAAGAACACAAATATAAATTGCTTCGTTGTAATCAGTGTCACTTGTAAAATAAACTTATATTGGTTTGCCGCTCTACGCTAGTTATTGGCAACAACAAATATCGCGATACAATAGGTATGTTCGATTGCTGGCCGCGATCTTTTACAACTGAGCGCGTTCTGTTCTTTTTGATCGCATATTTGAAATACTTGCTTCCTATTGGTGGAATCAGTTTGGCTCAGACGTCAAACGAGCAATCGAACTGCACTTTAGCCAACTGAGCGCTAATCAGATTGAACAGAACTAAGCGCGGCCTGCAATCGAACACTACTAATATCGTCCAAAAACGTATCGTATCGTACCGTATTGGATGCTATAGTACCGGTACAAGATATCGGGTATCGGAATGTAAAGTACCGGTACTTAAAAATATCGTATCGTATCGAACATACCTACGTTGCACTGTAACCGGCCTTAAAAGAGTAACAACATTTAAAAAAGTCAATATTGATTATTACATAATAAATAGGTATTGTACATACAAAAAGACCGGGAACCACTGGAAACTGGGAAGTAACTAAAAACAAAACAATTCGCGCGCATGCTTTATTATATACGGACGCCGCGTCGCCACAGATCATCCAGATACGATACTTCGTGTTGATACCTTTGATTTGGCGGCCCTAACCTCAAACAAACGGCAGCAATTGGGCAGCAACAACATGAACGCGATGGCCATTAGTTGCTGAGATCAAGCGCTTAAGCGGCTTAAACTGGCTGAACGCAAAGAATGTAAACAAACTGACCACGTGTCACTGGATTGGAGTATGCGGTGCCTCCTACCATTTGAATGAAAAAATATAATCGAAACCTGTATTTTCATGCGAGTTTCGCACCTGTATGATCTGTGGCGTCGCGCAAAGTAGTACGTCACACATTTAAACAACATCAAGTCCGAACCTGCACAGAATGCATATAGGTAGCATTCTCCGTTAATGTTTTTGAAAGATAGGTAATCTAAAAGTTAATTCGTTAACGAAAAATTTAACGATTAACAAATTAAATCTTATGTGCCCAGCTTTGGCAACTATATTAATAAATTTCACTACTTGCCGATAGGATATTGATGTTATGTCTGTTCAGGTGATCCTGACACGGTCGGCACCTGAACTTCAGCCAACCACAATCTTCCATATTGAGGTCATTGTGTGCTCACGAATATGTATGAACATGACTTCAGAAACACTAAAAAAACAAAAACACTTCTAGTTTATGACGTTTTTTGAGTACTGGTTAAAATAAATAAATAAACAATTTATTCAAAAGACAAAATAATGTGTTGAGCAAGTCAATAGTACAAAACGAAATGTGATTTCAAGTTAGATTTAGAATAGAATTGATGTAGGGTTTTTCTTAAACCGTACAAATATTTATTGTATTTTTTTTTATTTGCAGGTTTATACTAAGGAAAAGTTGAGAGAAATCATTGAGAAATTATCTGAGACATCTGTAGCCTTATTGAACGCTAAACAGGACCCATGGGGCAATCAAACATCATTATAATGCGTATGTATCTGAAGTTTACTGTTGCCATTGTTTTGCTATAAATTTAACGATTAACAAATTAAATCTTATGTGCCCAGCTTTGGCAACTATATTAATAAATTTCACTACTTGCCGATAGGATATTGATGTTATGTCTGTTCAGGTGATCCTGACACGGTCGGCACCTGAACTTCAGCCAACCACAATCTTCCATATTGAGGTCATTGTGTGCTCACGAATATGTATGAACATGACTTCAGAAACACTAAAAAAACAAAAACACTTCTAGTTTATGACGTTTTTTTGAGTACTGGTTAAAATAAATAAATAAACAATTTATTCAAAAGACAAAATAATGTGTTGAGCAAGTCAATAGTACAAAACGAAATGTGATTTCAAGTTAGATTTAGAATAGAATTGATGTAGGGTTTTTCTTAAACCGTACAAATATTTATTGTATTTTTTTTTATTTGCAGGTTTATACTAAGGAAAAGTTGAGAGAAATCATTGAGAAATTATCTGAGACATCTGTAGCCTTATTGAACGCTAAACAGGACCCATGGGGCAATCAAACATCATTATAATGCGTATGTATCTGAAGTTTACTGTTGCCATTGTTTTGCTATAAATAATTTCAGTTTGCATTTGTAGTGTAATAAAAATATTTTGGTACTTTATATATTGTGCGTCCTTTTGTATGTATTATCAATATATGTGTGCAGCGTAGGTATTTTTTTATTTAGGTAACGTAATACCCGGCAAAAGTTGGGATTTTTGAATAGAAATTAATTGTTAATACTCAATTAATTATTCACCTCCGCAACCCTCACAAAATTATACAATACTTTATCATACGATGTATGATGAAGGAAAAATCTGATGTGGCCAGGCACATGACTTTATGATACTATATAGAAAATTAATAGTTTAGCTGCATGAGATTCTATTTGATCGAGATCGGCTATGTCTGCATTAAAATAAAACTAGTAGAACTAGACAGATATCGTGATTAAAGCTGCGTTCGGATATTGTACTCCGTTGACACCGGGTACACCGTCCAAATGACACTTACGTGTGATTGGGTGTAAAAAGTGTAACAGTGTTCAATATCCGAACGCAGCCTATATTGACAGTAGTATTTACCAAACATTAGCGTTTGACACTAGCTACTGTCATTAGAATCAAAAAATCTGACATACCCTGGCTACTAGTTTTAAAGCAGTACGACCGATCTCGATGAAATAGAATTTGCTCATGCAGCTAAACTATAAATTCTACCAAAAAATGTCATATACATAAATTATAGAAAATTACCTCTCCTTTAATTTATTATTTAACTATTTTGACGACATTACACAAATAGAGGCTCATTTGCAAAATCTTCGAAAAATGCTATGAGTAAACTACCAGTTCCTTGGAACCCTTTTCAACAGAAAGCTTTTCAGCTCTAAGTTTGGTTATGAAACTTCTAAATATGAAGTTTCGTCCCGATACCTTTACTAGTTTCTCCGGAATCGTCGCCACAAAAACGGGTACACACACACACACACACACAGACATTTTTTTGTACCTTGGTCAAAAATGTTCAGGGGACCCAAAAAGACATATTGCCGCTAAAATCTCAAAATTTTTTTTTGGCACGATTACAATACTTTACATACTGCGTATGATAAAGTAAAAAATCTGATGTCAGGCACATGACTTTATCATACTATATATAAAATTAATAGTTTAGCTGCATGAGATTCTATTTGATCGAGATCGGCTATGTCTGCATTAAAATAAAACTAGTAGAACTAGACAGATATCTCGATTAAAGCTGCGTTCGGATATTGTACTCCGTTGACACCGGGTACACCGTCCAAATGACACTTACGTGTTAGTGGGTGTAAAAAGTGTAACGGTGTTCAATATCCGAACGCAGCCTACACTGACAGTAGTATTTTCAAAACATTAGCGTTTGACACTAGCTACTGTCATTAGAATCAAAAAATCTGACATATCCTGGCTACTAGTTTTAAAGCAGTACGACCGATCTCGATGAAATAGAATTTGCTCATGCAGCTAAACTATAAATTCTACCAAAAAATGTCATATACATAAATTATAGAAAATTTCCTCTCCTTTAATTTAATATTTAACTATTTTGACGACATTACACAAATAGCGGCTCATTTACAAAATCTTCGAAAAATGCTAAGAGTAAACCACCAGTTCTTTTGGACCCTTTTCAACAGAAAGCTTTTCAGCTCTAAGTTTGGTTATGAAACTTCCAAATATGAAGTTTTGTCCCGATACCTTTAGTAGTTTCTCCGGAATCGTCGCCACAAAAACGGGTACACACACACATACACACACACACACACACACACACACACAGACATTTTTTTGTACCTTGGTCAAAAATGTTCAGGGGACCCAAAAAGACATATTTCCGCTAAAATCTCAAAAAATTTTTTTGGCATGATTACAATACTTTCCATACTGCGTATGATGAAGTAAAAATCTGATGTGGCCAGGCACATGACTTTATCATACTATATATAAAATTAATAGTTTAGCTGCATGAGTTCTATTTGATCGAGATCGGCCATGTCTGCGTTAAAATAATAATAAATATATATATAATAAATACTAATAAAACTAGTAGAACTAGACTAAATGTTGATTAAAGCTGCGTTCGAATATTGCACTCTGTTGACACTGGGTACACCGTCCAAATGACACTTGCTTGACGGTGTACAATATCCGAACGCAGCGTATATTGACAGCAGGTATGTCAAAACATTAGCCTTTGACACTACCTACTGTCATTAGAATCAAAATATCTGACATATCCATGGCTACTAGTTTTAATGCAGTACGACTGATCTTGATGAAATAGAATTTGGTCATGCAGCTAAACTATTGATTGTACCAAAAAAGTTCATAATCATAAATTATTCAGAATTTCCTCTACTTTAATTCATTATTTAACTATTTCGACGAAATTCCAAAAATGGCGGCTTATTTGCAAAATCTTTCAAAAATGTTAACACTAAACCTCCAGTTCCTGTGGACCCTTTTCAACAGAAAGCTTTTCAGCTCAAGTTTGGTCATAAAACTGCTAAATGTAAAGTTTCGTCCCAATACGTTTAGAAGTTTCTCCGGAATCGTCGCCACAAAAAACGGGTACACAGACAAAGACATTGTTTTGTTGTTCCCTTTTTCAAAAATGTTCATGGGACCCAAAAAGACATATTTCCGCTAAAATCTCAAAGTTTCTTTTTGGCATGATTACAATACTTTACAATACAATAAATATGTATTTTTTACTTTATCATCCGTAGGATAAAGTAAAAAATACTTAGAGTTATATATATATATATATATAGGCATAGAGTTTCTATTTCAATCGTTGCAAGGTCCCGAACCATATTCCTGTTGAAAAAGTATCATGCCAAACGGCAGGATTTATGAAGTCTTTTCAAAGAGACCAACACAAACCGAACTTTCAGATTGAGGTAACAAACTGTAAAAAATCCAGTGAAGTACTATTTGATATTGCGGGTTGCAAATGTAACATTGACTCAAGATGTAAATGCCATAAAGAACTAAAAGTGAGTAAATTAGCAAGCTCAGATTGCTCAATTTGTAAGTTTGTTTGTTTATTTATGTACTTTATTTAAGATTCCCTTGATGGAACGCGAATTTCTGTAAGACCAAAAAACGTGCCGAAGAATAAGAATAGGTACTGTTGACAAACAATATCTTAAGGGTGCGGAAACCGGGCTACTTTTAGCATAGGCCGCGTGATGGCGCCACCCACCCTACATGCATATTTTTCTGTTTTATTATACTTCTTTCAAGGTCGTTGAACGGCAGCGGCCAGCGCGCCACTTCGGATGACGTATTTGTCACGTGCTCGCTGCTAGCTGCTTCATACCGAGGCTATGCATCGCGCTAGTGGTAGGCATTATTTCGATACCTATTTGACCTATTTGACCTACTCCTCGTTATTTCATATTTCACACTCTGAGTCTGAGGGTGTGCGATCTGCGGTTGTACCACAGATCTGTCTTCTGTGGTTGTACGCTTCGCTCGCCGCGGCATGGCGTAAGAAATACACCGGGAAAGTTATCCTTTTTTTTTCAACCGATTTTCATAACTGATGCGGTTTTGGAAAGCCCGCAACGTGTTGAGTCTAAAGTAGTTATTGCAGATGTATCAAATTTAAATTACTACGCACAAAATTGAAAAGAAAGTATATATTAGCTTAATTTTACGGATTTTTAGAAATCTATATATTCGCCAAACCTTTACGAACTACATCATTTCCTAAAAAATATGAATACTGGTACTTCTGTCATGCGAGTACAGTTTCAGAAAAACAAATCGAAAAAGTCATTTTTTTCATTCGATTGTGACAAAATGTACACCAAGTCAAAGAAGAATCTTACCTGCACTTATGCTAGATATATCAACTCAAAATTACGCATATTAGTGGTCTAAAAAATTCATGAACTTTAAACATTTTTAACCTCGGAGATGTGAGGGCCAAATAATAATAATAATAATGTTGTGGCCTAAGCAGGTTCATAAACTTTGAACATTTTTACACGCGGATATGCGATTAAAAATGACTGGATGAAAAGTTATGAATATGTGTGCAAAGTATTTCCCAGGATGACATTTCCTTTTTTGTTCTTTTCCACACCGTAAGATATTCAATTTTGCCGGTCTACGAAAATTATCTGCAGTCGGAGTCGAATGTTTTTTGTTTTTTTTTACATTCACAGCCTTCACAAAATCGACTTTTTTGGTATTCGGCATAATGATTTATAACCTGAGACAAAATATTAACAAGTAGATTAGCATTAAAATAATCAAATTCATAACTTCGATCTGCCTTCGTGATTTGGGCTTTCTTCGATATATTGCAATTCAAAGTTTTAATGCCTTATGGCTAAATGAATATACAGTATTAAAGGTAAGTCATGGACTTTTTTGGTCAATATGTAATTATTATTATTTGTAAAACAATAAATGTGACAATAATAAATAATTTGTTCCAACATGAAAACGCGCTTGAATAAAATTACAGTTTGTGGCTAATATTTCGCGTATTTCTTATTATTTAATATTTATTTATTATGTATTTATTATTTATTTATTATTTATTTATTATTTATTTATTATTTATTTATTATTTATTTGTTATTTATTATTTATTTATTATTTATTTATTATTTACTTATTATTTATTTATTATTTATTTATTATTTATTTATTATTTATTTATTATTTATTTATTATTTATTTATTATTTATTTATTTATTATTTATTTATTATTTATTTATTATTTATTTATTATTTATTTATTTATTATTTATTTATTATTTATTTATTATTTATTATTTATTATTTATTTATTATTTATTATTTATTATTTATTATTTATTATTTATTATTTATTATTTATTATTTATTATTTATTATTTATTATTTATTATTTATTATTTATTATTTATTATTTATTATTTATTATTTATTATTTATTATTTATTATTTATTATTTATTATTTATTATTTATTATTTATTATTTATTATTTATTATTTATTATTTATTATTTATTATTTATTATTTATTATTTATTATTTATTATTTATTATTTATTATTTATTATTTATTATTTATTATTTATTATTTATTATTTATTATTTATTATTTATTATTTATTATTTATTATTTATTATTTATTATTTATTATTTATTTATATTTATTTATTATTTATTTATTATTTATTTATTATTTATTTATTATTTATTTATTATTTATTTATTATTTATTTATTATTTATTTATTATTTATTTATTATTTATTTATTATTTATTTATTATTTATTTATTATTTATTTATTATTTATTTATTATTTATTTTTTATTTTTTATTTATTTATTATTTATTTATTATTTATTTATTATTTATTTATTATTTATTTATTATTTATTTATTATTTATTTATTATTTATTTATTATTTATTATTTATTTATTTATTATTTATTTATTATTTATTTATTATTTATTTATTATTTATTTATTATTTATTTATTTATTATTTATTTATTATTTATTTATTATTTATTTATTATTTATTTATTATTTATTTATTATTTATTTATTATTTATTTATTATTTATTTATTATTTATTTATTATTTATTTATTATTTATTTATTATTTATTTATTATTTATTTATTATTTATTTATTATTTATTTATTATTTATTTATTATTTATTTATTATTTATTTATTATTTATTTATTATTTATTTATTATTTATTTATTATTTATTTATTATTTATTTATTATTTATTTATTATTTATTTATTATTTATTTATTATTTATTTATTATTTATTTATTATTTATTTATTATTTATTTATTATTTATTTATTATTTATTTATTATTTATTTATTATTTATTTATTATTTATTTATTATTTATTTATTATTTATTTATTATTTATTTATTATTTATTTATTATTTATTTATTATTTATTTATTATTTATTTATTATTTATTTATTATTTATTTATTATTTATTTATTTATTATTTATTTATTATTTATTTATTATTTATTTATTATTTATTTATTATTTATTTATTATTTATTTATTATTTATTTATTATTTATTTATTATTTATTTATTATTTATTTATTATTTATTTATTATTTATTTATTATTTATTTATTATTTATTTATTATTTATTTATTATTTATTTATTATTTATTTATTATTTATTTATTATTTATTTATTATTTATTTATTATTTATTTATTATTTATTTATTATTTATTTATTATTTATTTATTATTTATTTATTATTTATTTATTATTTATTTATTATTTATTTATTATTTATTTATTATTTATTTATTATTTATTTATTATTTATTTATTATTTATTTATTATTTATTTATTATTTATTTATTATTTATTTATTATTTATTTATTATTTATTTATTATTTATTTATTATTTATTTATTATTTATTTATTATTTATTTATTATTTATTTATTATTTATTTATTATTTATTTATTATTTATTTATTATTTATTTATTATTTATTTATTATTTATTTATTATTTATTTATTATTTATTTATTATTTATTTATTATTTATTTATTATTTATTTATTATTTATTTATTATTTATTTATTATTTATTTATTATTTATTTATTATTTATTTATTATTTATTTATTATTTATTTATTATTTATTTATTATTTATTTATTATTTATTATTTATTTATTAAATAAATAAATAAATAAATAAATAACCTGGAAGGGAAGGTAAATTTTGTGGAAAAAAAGGTATATGAGAGATGCTTAGAGATCCACGGTGTCCAGGAGAGTGAAGGAGTGGACGATCCGAGCAGCATATCACGGAAAATAGTTGAAGATCTGAAAATTGATCTTGCAGAAAGGGATATACTGAACGCTTACAGGGTCAGAACGACCAATAAAAAGAACAAAAACGCCCCGATCGTCCTAGAAGTGTCCACATTGCAACTGAAAAGGAAAATTCTCCAGAAGCAGAGGGAGAGCTGGAAAAGGGAAAGAAATGGAGAACATCTTGGTGGAAATGGTGCCGGCCGCATTAGTGTGTTGGAGTTCTTAACTAAAAGCCAGAAGCACCTACTGTGGCTAGTGAGGGAGAGAGCAAAGGAAAAAAAGTACCAGTACGTTTGGGTCCAGGAGGGCAACATATTAACACGAAAGGCACAGGATCACAGACAGATGCAAATTAGAACAGGAAGATCTTGAACGTATAATTTAGAGGCCGCATGATATCGTAGAAGTTAGTTGTAGTTTCTTGTTTTTCGGTGGTGTGGTTGTGGTGTCTGTGGATTGGTTGTAATTGATACGGTGTAAGGAGTTGAGCGGTACGAGGAATCAAGGACCTTGCTTGACATGGATATCGAGTTCAGTGATGAGTTAATTGGATTGACTTCATGCAGCAGAATTTCGGACCTGGATGGCTGGACGCGGGGGGTGGCCGCGGAGGGAAGCTTTACGTTTGCGTGCATCAACATTCGTTCAATCAGGAAGCACTTCGATGAATTCTTCGCGTTGATAAAACCGAGTATTGATAGATTGGACGTTGTGGTGCTTTTAGAAATAGGTATGAGGGGGGACCTGTTTCATGAACTGTCCGGATTGTTTGAGCTGGAGGGATTTACTATGGTCGCGGAGTGTAGAACTGATAGAGGTGGCGGTGGTATATTAATGTATATTAGATCAACAATAATATTCGAGAAACAACGGACTGCATTTTCAACAACTGAGAGTATATGTATCAATACCAGGATGAACGGTGGACGCCCTTTGCATTTCTTGGTCGTATATCGCCCACCTAGCTCGAACCCTCATATGTTCGTGCAGGAACTGCGAGAGCATCTGCGTGGAGTGGGAAACCCAAACGCAATTGTATGCGGAGACACAAATTTGAATACCATGGTAGAGGAGAACGTAACATCGGAATATCTCAACATAATCAGTGAGATGGGTTTCTTTAGCAAGATAGATGGCCCTACGCGGGAGGAAATACGTATGGGAACTTTGGTCACCTCATGCATTGACCACATCATCTATCGGGGAAGAGAAGACATAAACACGGCGGTACTAACGACAAAACTGTCAGATCATTATATGATATGTGGTAATATTAGAGTTCATCCGCAAGGGAAGCTTGAGAGGGGCGCCCCGCGCCACGTCACAAGAATAAATACGGCCAAGCTCGCAGAGGCTTTGACAACGAAGTTAGCCGAGGTTAACTTTGAAGAAAGAGCTTCTCCATCGGAGATATACGATAAAATTAGAAAGGCTTATGAGGAGGCAGTCGAATTGACACAAGAACAATTGGTACCAAGGCGTAGAAAAGTCGCAATCAAACCATGGGTAACGCCAGAGGTAATGTCGATGATGAAAAGGCGGGATAGAATTTTCCATAGATGTAGGGGTGAGGAGGATGTACAGAGGAGGCAGCAGCTGTGGCGGAATTATAAAGAGATGAGAAATGCAATTACGTCTATGCTGAGAGACCGGAGGAGAGTCTACTATAGAGGGCGTCTGGAGGAGGACAAACATGATATGAAAGGCACTTGGCGAACCTTAAACGAGATGATAGGAAGGGGACGTAAGAAGATGGAAGTGCAGTGGACGGAAATTTTTGGAACCGACGAGAAAAGCATAGCGAGAGGATTTGCGCATTCTTTCGTGCACCAGGTCAAAGATATAGCTGTGGAGTGCGATGGAGTTCTGCTAGGACCTTGTGAATTAACGAGACGCGTACCCCCACCGAGAGACTCTGTATTCTTGCCGGAAGTCAGCGAGGATGAAGTCCGTATAATACTGGGTGGGCTACGCGAGAAAAAAGCCCCAGGATGGGACTCTATAAAACCCAAACATCTAAAGGCAGTGTGTGATGCGGTGGCACGTCCAATCATGAGCCTGATAAATTCGTCTTTGGAGGGAGCCGTGGTACCACGGGCACTAAAAAGATCAATAGTGAAACCCATCTACAAGTCAGGTAGTAAGAATGATTACACAAACTACCGGCCCATCTCCATCCTCTCAATCATAGACAAGGTGATGGAAAGGCACGTACACACTCACCTGACCAGATACCTTGAGGACAGTGGCCAGATGGACAATCGACAATATGGCTTCCGAAGAGGAAGAGGTACAATAGACTTACTGGAAGACGTGGTCGACTTGATAAATAGTAACCTTAATGATAAGGTACACGTCCTGTGCCTCTTTGTCGATTTTTCTAAGGCATTTGATTGCATGGAGAGGGACAAACTCGGACTTGCCTTGGAGGAGGTGGGTGTAAGAGGAAGGGTCTATGATTGGGTAATGGATTACATGACGGACAGAACTTTCTCTGTTCAGGTCGGAGATACAGTGGGAATGGAGACGGAAATGAAGAGAGGGGTCGCCCAGGGAAGTATTCTGGGTCCAATAATGTACTTGATCTACGTCCGATCCATCGGAATTTGTTTCAAAAAATGTGAATATTTCCTATACGCAGATGACACATTGATTGTATCTGCCCATAAAAGCTTAAATTCGGCGATTCATAATCTCCAAACTGAATTCGACTCCTTTCAGCGATGGTGCCACGACAAGAGTCTAATCATAAACCCTAAAAAGACATCGCTCATGCATGTTACCGAAAATATCTAATAGATGGCAGCACGCGCCGAATATGCATCGACGAGATGCGTCACTGCAGCACCAAGGACCGGGGGAGCGGACTCACTCTGGCCCGACAGTGATCGAGTGAACTTCGTGGTTGAGCATAAGAGTTTATTATTGTATTTACGCTGTATTTAAGCCGACTTATTAATATTATTAAATAGTGTTGAGTGTTTGAATTTTGTGTTTTGGTGTTATTATCAGAAGAGGGATTCGAGCACACTCCAGAGACGACTGCGACAAGTCCCAATAGCCGCTATAAGATGGACGAAATATTGCAGGTATTTCAACGGTTAACCGATACATTATCGGTGATGACAACTGGTCAAAACCGCGATCGAGATATCGCCCTGCCTAGTTATGATCCTGGAACTTCAGATTCAGGTGCCGAACAGTGGTGCCGTGAGATTGAAAACATTGGAAAAGAATTCAAGTGGAGCGACCTTGAAATGGTAGTCAAAGCGGGTAAAATGTTGCGAGGCTCGGCTGGCGCCTGGTACGACACATGGCAACCGGAGACGAAGGAGTGGGGTGCGTTCCGAACTACGATCTGTGATCTATTTCCCCCGAAACGGAATTTAGGTGAGCGATTAAAACGTGCTGTATTACTAACTTCTGACGGTTTCGAATCGTACTGTGATTACGCCAGAGAAAAATTAAATTTATTAAACAAAACGAAGGTCAAATTTACTGACAAAGAGTTAGTTGATATTGTTATCGATAATATAGCAGATAATTCTATCCGTTTGGGTGCTTTAAACAGCAAGATAGACACCCCTAATGAATTAATCGTTTTGTTGTCTTCGTATGTTAAATTTTCGAACAAACGGCATATCGATGATGATATAAATAAATCCACTTTTACTAAGAAAAGAAAGCTTGATACTAGAGCCTGTTTTAATTGTAAGCAAGTGGGGCATATTGCTTCAAAATGCCCCAAGACAAATAAAAACAATTTACCATCAGAAACGGCCGGGCTTCGTCCTGATAAAAGTAACAAACGATTGAAGGACAGTTATTCTATGAACGCACCTGTTAAATTTTGTAACTTTTGCAAAAAACCGGGCCACGAGGAAGGAAATTGTTTCTCAAAACGAAATCAGCAATTACGCGAACAAAATTCTAAAGCTAATATTTGTCAAGAATTTGCAAATGCCCAGCATGTAACTGAATTCAAGTTACAAGATGAACTAATAACTTGTCTAATTGATACCGGCTCTGAGCATTCGCTGATTAGAGATACCATTACTAAAAGATTAAATTGTAAAGTAGAACCCCATTCCATGACGTTAAATGGTATCGGTGGGCGGGTAGATGTTATTGGCAAGGTTCGATTAGTCGCGCAACACAATGGTGTTACGGTGGAATTACTTTTCTTTGTATTAAAAGAGGCCGACTTGCCTTATAACGCTATCATAGGCAGAAACGTCGTACGATTTAACGATATAACTGTAATCATGGACAGCAAGGGTACGCGGTTGGCCAGAATAACCCCACAATTGAATCATGTTGGTGCTGTTTCTTCTACGTGGCATGAATGTATCGAAACCGACCTTGAAGATAGGGAAAAACTTTATAGTTTGCTTGACAAATTTCCAGAAATGTTTTCTTCTGGTACCATTGTACGTAAGGTTATTACTGCTACCCTTAATATCAAATTAAAAGAAGATAAAGTTATTCGTTATCACCCGTATAAGTTGTCAATATGTGAAAGACAAAAGGTCCGCGAAATGATAAAAGACCTTTTACAAAATAAAATCATAAGAGAGAGTGAATCTCCGTTTGCGAGCCCGATCGTATTGGTTAAAAAGAAAGACGGCAGCGACAGATTATGCGTCGATTACAGAGCATTGAATCGTAATACAATCAAGGATAGTTACCCCCTCCCATTAATCGACGACTTGATGGACAGATTAGGTAAAGGCAAATACTTTACTACCTTAGACATGACAGCTGGATTTCACCAGATACCCATCGAGGAAGAGTCTATTTATAAAACGGCTTTTGTTACACCTGACGGACAATTTGAATACCTGCGCATGCCCTTCGGACTCGCGAATGCTCCATCTGTATTTCAGAGAGCCGTCAATAAAGCTCTTGGAACACTTAAGGATGATACAGTTTTGTTATATCTTGACGATATCCTTATACCGTCGGAGTCGATCGATGAAGGTTTAGACAAGCTGGAAAAAGTGTTCGTTGCATTAAACGACGCCGGATTTACCCTAAACGTAAAGAAATGTAAATTTTTCAAAACATCGCTAGAATATTTAGGCAGGCACATTTCCGCTGAAGGCATAAAACCCGGAAGTAAGAAAGTTTTAGCATTGATGAATTCACCGGTACCAACAACGGTTCGACAAGTTAGACAATTTATGGGCCTCGCGAATTATTTCCGAAAATTTATACCGAATTACGCGACTGCCACTGCTTGCATCACTAAGCTTACTATGAAAGATGCGAACTTTGATTGGAAACCAGAACAAGAGAAAGCTCGCCAGTACATTATTAAGCATCTTACTGAGAGCCCTCTGCTATGTGTTTTCGACCCTACTTTGCAGACTGAGCTACATACGGACGCTAGTAGCTTGGGCTATGGCGCAATTTTATTCCAAATGCACGACAATGAACGAAAGGTGATAGCTTATTTCAGTCGCAGAACAACACCTGCCGAACGAAATTATACATCGTATGAATTAGAAACACTAGGAATCGTAGAAGCCGTGAAACACTTTCGATCATATCTGCTCGGAATGAAATTCAAAATAGTTACAGACTGTAATGCTATTAAAGCGACAATGAAGAAAAAGGACTTGATTCCGAGAGTTGCACGCTGGTGGGGATATTTACAAGAATTTAGTTTTGACACAGAGTACCGAAAGGGCAAACAAGTACCTCACGTGGATTATCTTAGTCGCAACCCTATTATGGTTATCGAGGAAGGCACGTGGCTCGAGGTAGCACAAGCAAAAGATACTGAGACACAAGACCTCATCAAAAGAGTAAAAACAAACGATACTATTATCAGTGACTACGAGGTAAGGAACAACCTGTTGTACCGGAAAGTTGTTAATTCCCAGAATAAAATAGAATCTAAATATTTTGTGCCTAAAGGTAGTAGACTAGGGATTTTGAGACTCTACCATGACGAACAATGCCACATTGGCAGCGAGAAGACCCTCGAGAAGATAAAGGAACTGTTTTGGTTCCCAAGACTACCTACGTTTGTCAGAAAGTACATTACACACTGCATAGTTTGCTCTACAATTAAGAAACGCACTGGCGCCAAACCAGGGTACTTGCATCCAATTGATAAAGTAGGTATTCCATTCCATACAGTTCATCTCGACTGTATGGGGCCTTTGCCGCCGAGTAAGGATGGTTTCAAACAAATTCTCTTGCTTATTGACGGATTTACAAAGTATTTGCTGCTGATCCCTTTAAAGACGCTAACCGGTGCTGAAACGGCTTTAGTTCTTGAACGGAACCTGACGTTATTTGGAACGCCAAAACGTGTCATATCGGATCGAGGTACAAATTTTACCGATTCCAAAACTGCTGGTCTATTTAAGCGATTAGGAATAGAGCATCATCTGATCGCAACTGGCGCTTCTCGCGCAAATGGGCAGGTCGAAAGGTATGTAGGCACGGTCACTACTTTGCTAGCCATAGAGACAAGAAATGTGGCAGAATGGCCGAGTGTTCTACCAAAGGTCCAATTGGTATTAAATAGTACAATGCAAAGTACAACTGGGTTTGCACCGCTTCGACTTTTGATCGGCGTTAATTGCAATATTCCCACAATCCAAGCAGCGGTAGAGAATTGTGAGAAGGATGATCTAGCGAATATAATGGAAGATCGAGAATTAGCCTATTCCAGACTAAAACTAAATGCAGAAAAACAGAAAGAAAGATTCGACGAGAGGAGATGCGCCCCTACCACATTTTCCGTTGGAGATTTTGTGTTGGTGCAACAACAGAACCCCAGATTAAGTAAGCTCTCGCCAAAATACAAGGGACCTTACAGGGTAAGAGCAGTCCTACCTAATGACAGATATGAAATCGATTCAAAGAGGAAGCAAGTTGTTCCAGTGGATCGAGTAAAACCATTTCTTGGAGAATGTTCACAATTGACTTTAGATGTCGAAGGTGAGTTTCACAAATTTATTTATATTCAATAATATTTTGTGTAGCACGGTTGATAATTTAAGGTAGTCGGTATTGTTTGACACGACTCTAAACCTTGTTAAAGCAGTTAGTGATAACTCTACACTTGGTTAAAGTAGTCAGGACTTATTGTTTGACACGACTCTAAACCTTGTTAAAGCAGTTAGTGATAACTCTACACTTGGTTAAAGTAGTCAGGACTTATTGTTTGACACGACTCTAAACCTTGTTAAAGCAGTTAGTGATAACTCTACACTTGGTGTTGCTAGGCACAGCAGACCAGATACAGGTATCCCGAGAGCGTGACACCTGTCAGAATGGCCGTGTTACCGAAAATATCTAATAGATGGCAGCACGCGCCGAATATGCATCGACGATTTATTATTTATTTATTATTTATTTATTATTTATTTATTATTTATTTATTATTTATTTATTATTTATTTATTATTTATTTATTATTTATTTATTATTTATTTATTATTTATTTATTATTTATTTATTATTTATTTATTATTTATTTATTATTTATTTATTATTTATTTATTATTTATTTATTATTTATTTATTATTTATTTATTATTTATTTATTATTTATTTATTATTTATTTATTATTTATTTATTATTTATTTATTATTTATTTATTATTTATTTATTATTTATTTATTATTCATTTATTATTTATTTATTATTTATTTATTATTTATTTATTATTTATTTATTATTTATTTATTATTTATTTATTATTTATTTATTATTTATTTATTATTTATTTATTATTTACTTATTATTTATTATTTATTTATTATTTATTTATTATTTATTTATTATTTATTTATTATTTATTTATTATTTATTTATTATTTATTTATTATTTATTTATTATTTATTTATTATTTATTTATTATTTATTTATTATTTATTTATTATTTACTTGGTTAAAGTAGTCAGGACTTATTGTTTGACACGACTCTAAACCTTGTTAAAGCAGTTAGTGATAACTCTACACTTGGTTAAAGTAGTCAGGACTTATTGTTTGACACGACTCTAAACCTTGTTAAAGCAGTTAGTGATAACTCTACACTTGGTTAAAGTAGTCAGGACTTGTTGTTTGACACGACTCTAAACCTTGTTACAGCAGTTAGTGATAACTCTAAACTTGGTTAAAGTAGTCGAGAGTTACTGTCTGATAACTCTAAATTTGGCCAGACGACTGTTAGTTGTGTTGGGAAGTTAAGCTGTGTTATCTGGATGTAGATCGATAGAAACAGCCACTGAACTTGATTGAATGAGAATGTTTTTGCATGTTAAGGTCAAAAGTAGCCCCTGGGCTTGTTAAGAACGACGGAGTGCCTGAAACTATTAGTAAAAAACTAGATAATTAGTCCGGTTGTATTCTTTCAGAAGAGTTGCTAGGCACAGCAGACCAGATACAGGTATCCCGAGAGCGTGACACCTGTCAGAATGGCCGTGTTACCGAAAATATCTAATAGATGGCAGCACGCGCCGAATATGCATCGACGAGATGCGTCACTGCAGCACCAAGGACCGGGGGAGCGGACTCACTCTGGCCCGACGGTGATCGAGTGAACTTCGTGGTTGAGCATAAGAGTTTATTATTGTATTTACGCTGTATTTAAGCCGACTTATTAATATTATTAAATAGTGTTGAGTGTTTGAATTTTGTGTTTTGGTGTTATTATGCATGTAAGATCACCTCACATGAAGGAAAAATTAGTGGGCCGACTAGTGGCCTCTGACCACGAAATGCTACATACCAACGGCCGAGCAGACGCAGGAAACACCTATGAGATAAAACAGGTCAAACAGCAGAAGTACCTGGGAGTAACAATTGATGAGTTCTTCTCGTGGGAGGAACATATCAGAATCCTCCGACAGAGACTGCGCCATGTGGCCGGGACGTTTTACGGGCTCATGGGTGTGCTGGACGCGGCGACAAAAAGAGTGGTATACAGCGCGTTGGCGGAGTCAATCATGGGATATGGTATAACCGTCTGGGGTCAGGCATCCGAATACCTCATTAAGAGAATTCAACGGACTCAGAATAGTGTTATCCGAACATTATCTCCCAGTGGCCATGCTAGAAGAGAAGATTACGTTGGGTTGGGTGTTCTGAACGTCTCTGCACTCTTTAAATATAGAACTACAATAAAGAACTATAAGAAGGTCGACTATAGAACGAACAGAAATCCGCAATATAACCTAAGAGAAAACAGGCCACTGCCGCGAGGACACTTCAGAAACAAATTTGGCCTGCGAGAGCGACGAGTGCTTGTGCCGACGATAATGAATCAACTGCCACCGGAAATGAGAAGTATAGGTGCACTAGGCCAAGCGAAGAAGGTGATCAGGGATTATTTGATGCAGGACGAGTGGGACTAAATGAGTTAAGAGTGCTGATTGAGTATGGGGAACCGAAGAAATAGGTCAGCTTAGAGTTATAATATATGAAGCCGCACTGACAAGCCAGGTGGCTTAGTGCATTAGTTATTTTTTGCCGATGCTTTTTTGAATGGTCTTGTGATGATTTCATTAGAGTATGCTTTGTTTGCATTTAACACTGTTGTTTTTTGTATATTGTGGGAGACGTAAGTCTGTCGATATTGCAAATTGTAATTCTGTTTTTTTTTCTCATGAGTTTGCGTACTGATGTTGATGATAATGGTGAATATATTGTGTATAATATAAATGATTTTCTGTCTATTAATTTGATTGAATAAAGAATTATTTTTGGCACCCCGGGTCGTCGGGGGCGCTCACGCGATGGCGGCACGCCAAAACGTGTGGCCTCGCTGGAGTGTGCTTGGTTGCCTGGGGGGTGTGAAGGAGGCGTTGGGGCATCAAAAAAAAAAAAAAAAATTATTTATTTATTATTTATTTATTTATTTATTTATTTATTATTATTATTTAATTTATTATTTATTTATTATTTATTTATTATTTATTTATTATTTATTTATTATTTATTTATTATTTATTTATTATTTATTTATTATTTATTTATTATTTATTTATTATTTATTTATTATTTATTTATTATTTATTTATTATTTATTTATTATTTATTTATTATTTATTTATTTATTTATTATTTATTTATTATTTATTTATTATTTATTTATTATTTATTTATTATTTATTTATTATTTATTTATTATTTATTTATTATTTATTTATTATTTATTTATTATTTATTTATTATTTATTTATTATTTATTTATTATTTATTTATTATTTATTTATTTATTTATTTATTATTTATTTTATTTATTATTTATTTATTATTTATTTATTATTTATTTATTATTTATTTATTATTTATTTATTATTTATTTATTATTTATTTATTATTTATTTATCATTTATTTATTATTTATTTATTATTTATTTATTATTTATTTATTATTTATTTATTATTTATTTATTACTTATTTATTATTTATTTATTATTTATTTATTATTTATTTATTATTTATTTATTATTTATTTATTATTTATTTATTATTTATTTATTATTTATTTATTATTTATTTATTATTTATTTATTATTTATTTATTATTTATTTATTATTTATTTATTATTTATTTATTATTTATTTATTATTTATTTATTATTTATTTATTATTTATTTATTATTTATTTATTATTTATTTATTATTTATTTATTATTTATTTATTATTTATTTATTATTTATTTATTATTTATTTGTTATTTATTTGTTATTTATTTGTTATTTATTTGTTATTTATTTGTTATTTATTTATTATTTATTTATTATTTATTTATTATTTATTTATTATTTATTTATTATTTATTTATTATTTATTTATTATTTATTTATTATTTATTTATTATTTATTTATTATTTATTTATTATTTATTTATTATTTATTTATTATTTATTTATTATTTATTTATTATTTATTTATTATTTATTTATTATTTATTTATTATTTATTTATTATTTATTTATTATTTATTTATTATTTATTTATTATTTATTTATTATTTATTTATTATTTATTTATTATTTATTTATTTATTTATTATTTATTTATATTATTTATTATTTATTTATTATTTATTTATTATTTATTTATTATTTATTTATTATTTATTTATTATTCATTTATTATTTATTTATTATTTATTTATTATTTATTTATTATTATTTATTATTTATTTATTATTTATTTATTATTTATTTATTATTTATTATTTATTTATTATTTATTTATTATTTATTTATTATTTACTTATTATTTATTTATTTATTTTTATTTATTTATTATTTATTTATTATTTATTTATTATCTTATTTATTATTTATTTATTATTTATTTATTATTTATTTATTATTTATTTATTATTTATTTATTATTTATTTATTATTTATTTATTATTTATTTATTATTTATTTATTATTTATTTATTATTTATTTATTATTTATTTATTATTTATTTATTATTTATTTATTATTTATTTATTATTTATTTATTATTTATTTATTATTTATTTATTATTTATTTATTATTTATTTATTATTTATTTATTATTTATTTATTATTTATTTATTATTTATTTATTATTTATTTATTATTTATTTATTATTTATTTATTATTTATTTATTATTTATTTATTATTTATTTATTATTTATTTATTATTTATTTATTATTTATTTATTATTTATTTATTATTTATTTATTATTTATTTATTATTTATTTATTATTTATTTATTATTTATTTATTATTTATTTATTATTTATTTATTATTTATTTATTATTTATTTATTATTTATTTATTATTTATTTATTATTTATTTATTATTTATTTATTATTTATTTATTATTTATTTATTATTTATTTATTATTTATTTATTATTTATTTATTATTTATTTATTATTTATTTATTATTTATTTATTATTTATTTATTATTTATTTATTATTTATTTATTATTTATTTATTATTTATTTATTATTTATTTATTATTTATTTATTATTTATTTATTATTTATTTATTATTTATTTATTATTTATTTATTATTTATTTATTATTTATTTATTATTTATTTATTATTTATTTATTATTTATTTATTATTTATTTATTATTTATTTATTATTTATTTATTATTTATTTATTATTTATTTATTATTTATTTATTATTTATTTATTATTTATTTATTATTTATTTATTATTTATTTATTATTTATTTATTATTTATTTATTATTTATTTATTATTTATTTATTATTTATTTATTATTTATTATTTATTTATTTATTATTTATTTATTATTTATTTATTATTTATTTATTATTTATTTATTATTTATTTATTATTTATTTATTATTTATTTATTATTTATTTATTATTTATTTATTATTTATTTATTATTTATTTATTATTTTATTTATTATTTATTTATTATTTATTTATTATTTATTTATTATTTATTTATTATTTATTTATTATTTATTTATTATTTATTTATTATTTATTTATTATTTATTTATTATTTATTTATTATTTATTTATTATTTATTTATTATTTATTTATTATTTATTTATTATTTATTATTATTTATTATTTATTTATTATTTATTTATTATTTATTTATTATTTATTTATTATTTATTTATTATTTATTTATTATTTATTTATTATTATTTATTATTTATTTATTATTTATTTATTATTTATTTATTATTTATTTATTATTTATTTATTATTTATTTATTATTTATTTATTATTTATTTATTATTTATTTATTATTTATTTATTATTTATTTTATTATTTTATTTATTATTTATTTATTATTTATTTATTATTTATTTATTATTTATTTATTATTTATTTATTATTTATTTATTATTTATTTATTATTTATTTATTATTTATTTATTATTTATTTATTATTTATTTATTATTTATTTATTATTTATTTATTATTTATTTATTATTTATTTATTATTTATTTATTATTTATTTATTATTTATTTATTATTTATTTATTATTTATTTATTATTTATTTATTATTTATTTATTATTTATTTATTATTTATTTATTATTTATTTATTATTTATTTATTATTTATTTATTATTTATTTATTATTTATTTATTATTTATTTATTATTTATTTATTATTTATTTATTATTTATTTATTATTTATTTATTATTTATTTATTATTTATTTATTATTTATTTATTATTTATTTATTATTTATTTATTATTTATTTATTATTTATTTATTATTTATTTATTATTTATTTATTTATTTATTTATTATTTATTTATTATTTATTTATTATTTATTTATTATTTATTTATTATTTATTTATTATTTATTTATTATTTATTTATTATTTATTTATTATTTATTTATTATTTATTTATTATTTATTTATTATTTATTTATTATTTATTTATTATTTATTTATTATTTATTTATTATTTATTTATTATTTATTTATTATTTATTTATTATTTATTTATTATTTATTTATTATTTATTTATTATTTATTTATTATTTATTTATTATTTATTTATTATTTATTTATTATTTATTTATTATTTATTTATTATTTATTTATTATTTATTTATTATTTATTTATTATTTATTTATTATTTATTTATTATTTATTTATTATTTATTTATTATTTATTTATTATTTATTTATTATTTATTTATTATTTATTTATTATTTATTTATTATTTATTTATTATTTATTTATTATTTATTTATTATTTATTTATTATTTATTTATTATTTATTTATTATTTATTTATTATTTATTTATTATTTATTTATTATTTATTTATTATTTATTTATTATTTATTTATTATTTATTTATTATTTATTTATTATTTATTTATTATTTATTTATTATTTATTTATTATTTATTTATTATTTATTTATTATTTATTTATTATTTATTTATTATTTATTTATTATTTATTTATTATTTATTTATTATTTATTTATTATTTATTTATTATTTATTTATTATTTATTTATTATTTATTTATTATTTATTTATTATTTATTTATTATTTATTTATTATTTATTTATTATTTATTTATTATTTATTTATTATTTATTTATTATTTATTTATTATTTATTTATTATTTATTTATTATTTATTTATTATTTATTTATTATTTATTTATTATTTATTTATTATTTATTTATTATTTATTTATTATTTATTTATTATTTATTTATTATTTATTTATTATTTATTTATTATTTATTTATTATTTATTTATTATTTATTTATTATTTATTTATTATTTATTTATTATTTATTTATTATTTATTTATTATTTATTTATTATTTATTTATTATTTATTTATTATTTATTTATTATTTATTTATTATTTATTTATTATTTATTTATTATTTATTTATTATTTATTTATTATTTATTTATTATTTATTTATTATTTATTTATTATTTATTTATTATTTATTTATTATTTATTTATTATTTATTTATTATTTATTTATTATTTATTTATTATTTATTTATTATTTATTTATTATTTATTTTATTATTTATTTATTATTTATTTATTATTTATTTATTATTATTTATTATTTATTTATTATTTATTTATTATTTATTTATTATTTATTTATTATTTATTTATTATTTATTTATTATTTATTTATTATTTATTTATTATTTATTTATTATTTATTTATTATTTATTTATTATTTATTTATTATTTATTTATTATTTATTTATTATTTATTTATTATTTATTTATTATTTATTTATTATTTATTTATTATTTATTTATTATTTATTTATTATTTATTTATTATTTATTTATTATTTATTTATTATTTATTTTTTATTATTTATTTATTTATTTATTTATTTATTTATTTATTATTTATTTATTATTTTTTATTATTTATTTATTATTTATTTATTATTATTT
>OZ014509.1:35670977-35917624 GCA_963966075.1 Aphodius sticticus | reverse complement strand
AAATATTGACAAATGTATTTTTAACAAACCCACCATTGAATTCTTGGGATTTGAATTATCTAAATCAGGAATTAGACCCTTAAGGGTGCGGAAACCGGGCGACTTTTAGCATAGGCCGCGTGATGGCGCCACCCACCCTACATCTCCCCTACATGCATATTTTTCTGTTTTATTATACTTATTTCAACGTCGTTGAACGGCAGCGGCCAGCGCGCCACTTCGGATGATGTATTTGTCACGTGCTCGCTGCTGGCTGCTTTATACCGAGGCTGTGCATCGCGCGAGTGGTAGGTATTATTTCGATACCTATTTGACATATTCCTCGTAATTTCATATTTCACACTCTGAGTCTGAGGGTTTGCGATCTGCGGTTGTACGCTTGGCTCGCCGCGGCACGGCGTAAGAAATACACCGGGAAAGTTATTTTTTCAACCGATTTTCATAACTGATACGGTTTTGGAAAGCCCGCAACGTGTTGAGTCTAAAGTAGTTATTGCAGATGTATCAAATTTAAATTACTACACACAAAATTGAAAAGAAAGTATATATTAGCTTAATTTGACGGATTTTTAGAAATCTATATATTCGCCAAACCTTTACGAACTACATCATTGCCTAAAAAATGGCCTAAAAATATGAATACTGGTACTTCTGTCATGCGAGTACAGGTTCAGAAAAACAAATCGAAAAGGTCATTTTTTTCATTCGATTGTGACAAAATGTACACCAAGTCAAAAAAGAATCTTACCTGCACTTATGCTAGATATATCAACTCAAAATTACGCATATTAGTTGTCGGAGATGTGAGGGACAAATAATAATAATAATGTTGTGGCCTAAGCAGGTTCATAAACTTTGAACATTTTTACACGCGGATATGCGATTAAAAATGACTGGATGAAAAGTTATGAATATGTGTGCAAAGTATTTCCCAGAATGACATTTCCTTTTTTGTTCTTTTCCACACACCGTAAGATATTCAATTTTGCCGGAGTCGGTCTACGAAAATTATCTGCAGTCGGAGTCGAATGTTGTTTCAATTTTTTTACATTCACAGCCTTCACAAAATCGACTTTTTTAGTATTCGGCATAATGATTTATAACCTGAGACAAAAGATTAACAAGTAGATTTAGCATTAAAATAATCAAATTCATTCGATCTGCCTTCGTGATTAGGGCTTTCTTCGATATATTGCAATTCAAAGATTTAATGACTTATGGCTAAATGAATATACAGTATTAAAGGTAAGTCATGGACTTTTTTTATCAATATGTAATTATTATTATTTGTAAAACAGTAAATGTGACAATAATAAATAATGTTCCTACATGAAAACGCGCTTGAATAAAATTACAGTTTGTGGCTAATATTTCGCGTATTTCTTATTATTTAATATTTATTTATTATTTATTTATTATTTATTTATTATTTATTTATTATTTATTTATTATTTATTTATTATTTATTTATTATTTATTTATTATTTATTTATTATTTATTTATTATTTATTTATTATTTATTTATTATTTATTTATTATTTATTTATTATTTATTTATTATTTATTTATTATTTATTATTTATTTATTTATTATTTATTTATTATTTATTTATTATTTATTTATTATTTATTTATTATTTATTTATTATTTATTTATTATTTATTTATTATTTATTTATTATTTATTTATTATTTATTTATTATTTATTTATTATTTATTTATTATTTATTTATTATTTATTTATTATTTATTTATTATTTATTTATTATTTATTTATTATTTATTTATTATTTATTTATTATTTATTTATTATTTATTTATTATTTATTTATTATTTATTTATTATTTATTTATTATTTATTTATTATTTATTTATTATTTATTTATTATTTATTTATTATTTATTTATTATTTATTTATTATTTATTTATTATTTATTTATTATTTATTTATTATTTATTTATTATTTATTTATTATTTATTTATTATTTATTTATTATTTATTTATTATTTATTTATCATTTATTTATTATTTATTTATTATTTATTTATTATTTATTTATTATTTATTTATTATTTATTTATTATTTATTTATTATTTATTTATTATTTATTATTTATTATTTATTATTTATTATTTATTATTTATTATTTATTATTTATTATTTATTATTTATTATTTATTATTTATTATTTATTATTTATTATTTATTATTTATTATTTATTATTTATTATTTATTATTTATTATTTATTATTTATTATTTATTATTTATTATTTATTATTTATTATTTATTATTTATTATTTATTATTTATTATTTATTATTTATTATTTATTATTTATTATTTATTATTTATTATTTATTATTTATTATTTATTATTTATTATTTATTATTTATTATTTATTATTTATTATTTATTATTTATTATTTATTATTTATTATTTATTATTTATTATTTATTATTTATTATTTATTATTTATTATTTATTATTTATTATTTATTATTTATTATTTATTATTTATTATTTATTATTTATTATTTATTATTTATTATTTATTATTTATTATTTATTATTTATTATTTATTATTTATTATTTATTATTTATTATTTATTATTTATTATTTATTATTTATTATTTATTATTTATTATTTATTATTTATTATTTATTATTTATTATTTATTATTTATTATTTATTATTTATTATTTATTATTTATTATTTATTATTTATTATTTATTATTTATTATTTATTATTTATTATTTATTATTTATTATTTATTATTTATTATTTATTATTTATTATTTATTATTTATTATTTATTATTTATTATTTATTATTTATTATTTATTATTTATTATTTATTATTTATTATTTATTATTTATTATTTATTATTTATTATTTATTATTTATTATTTATTATTTATTATTTATTATTTATTATTTATTATTTATTATTTATTATTTATTATTTATTATTTATTATTTATTATTTATTATTTATTATTTATTATTTATTATTTATTATTTATTATTTATTATTTATTATTTATTATTTATTATTTATTATTTATTATTTATTATTTATTATTTATTATTTATTATTTATTATTTATTATTTATTATTTATTATTTATTATTTATTATTTATTATTTATTATTTATTATTTATTATTTATTATTTATTATTTATTATTTATTATTTATTATTTATTATTTATTATTTATTATTTATTATTTATTATTTATTATTTATTATTTATTATTTATTATTTATTATTTATTATTTATTATTTATTATTTATTATTTATTATTTATTATTTATTATTTATTATTTATTATTTATTATTTATTATTTATTATTTATTATTTATTATTTATTATTTATTATTTATTATTTATTATTTATTATTTATTATTTATTATTTATTATTTATTATTTATTATTTATTATTTATTATTTATTATTTATTATTTATTATTTATTATTTATTATTTATTATTTATTATTTATTATTTATTATTTATTATTTATTATTTATTATTTATTATTTATTATTTATTATTTATTATTTATTATTTATTATTTATTATTTATTATTTATTATTTATTATTTATTATTTATTATTTATTATTTATTATTTATTATTTATTATTTATTATTTATTATTTATTATTTATTATTTATTATTTATTATTTATTATTTATTATTTATTATTTATTATTTATTATTTATTATTTATTATTTATTATTTATTATTTATTATTTATTATTTATTATTTATTATTTATTATTTATCATTTATCATTTATCATTTATCATTTATCATTTATCATTTATCATTTATCATTTATCATTTATCATTTATCATTTATCATTTATCATTTATCATTTATCATTTATCATTTATCATTTATCATTTATCATTTATCATTTATCATTTATCATTTATCATTTATCATTTATCATTTATCATTTATCATTTATCATTTATCATTTATCATTTATCATTTATCATTTATCATTTATCATTTATCATTTATCATTTATCATTTATCATTTATCATTTATCATTTATCATTTATCATTTATCATTTATCATTTATCATTTATCATTTATCATTTATCATTTATCATTTATCATTTATCATTTATCATTTATCATTTATCATTTATCATTTATCATTTATCATTTATCATTTATCATTTATCATTTATCATTTATCATTTATCATTTATCATTTATCATTTATCATTTATCATTTATCATTTATCATTTATCATTTATCATTTATCATTTATCATTTATCATTTATCATTTATCATTTATCATTTATCATTTATCATTTATCATTTATCATTTATCATTTATCATTTATCATTTATCATTTATCATTTATCATTTATCATTTATCATTTATCATTTATCATTTATCATTTATCATTTATCATTTATCATTTATCATTTATCATTTATCATTTATCATTTATCATTTATCATTTATCATTTATCATTTATCATTTATCATTTATCATTTATCATTTATCATTTATCATTTATCATTTATCATTTATCATTTATCATTTATCATTTATCATTTATCATTTATCATTTATCATTTATCATTTATCATTTATCATTTATCATTTATCATTTATCATTTATCATTTATCATTTATTATTTATTATTTATCATTTATCATTTATCATTTATCATTTATCATTTATTATTTATTATTTATTATTTATTATTTATTATTTATTATTTATTATTTATTATTTATTATTTATTATTTATTATTTATTATTTATTATTTATTATTTATTATTTATTATTTATTATTTATTATTTATTATTTATTATTTATTATTTATTATTTATTATTTATTATTTATTATTTATTATTTATTATTTATTATTTATTATTTATTATTTATTATTTATTATTTATTATTTATTATTTATTATTTATTATTTATTATTTATTATTTATTATTTATTATTTATTATTTATTATTTATTATTTATTATTTATTATTTATTATTTATTATTTATTATTTATTATTTATTATTTATTATTTATTATTTATTATTTATTATTTATTATTTATTATTTATTATTTATTATTTATTATTTATTATTTATTATTTATTATTTATTATTTATTATTTATTATTTATTATTTATTATTTATTATTTATTATTTATTATTTATTATTTATTATTTATTATTTATTATTTATTATTTATTATTTATTATTTATTATTTATTATTTATTATTTATTATTTATTATTTATTATTTATTATTTATTATTTATTATTTATTATTTATTATTTATTATTTATTATTTATTATTTATTATTTATTATTTATTATTTATTATTTATTATTTATTATTTATTATTTATTATTTATTATTTATTATTTATTATTTATTATTTATTATTTATTATTTATTATTTATTATTTATTATTTATTATTTATTATTTATTATTTATTATTTATTATTTATTATTTATTATTTATTATTTATTATTTATTATTTATTATTTATTATTTATTATTTATTATTTATTATTTATTATTTATTATTTATTATTTATTATTTATTATTTATTATTTATTATTTATTATTTATTATTTATTATTTATTATTTATTATTTATTATTTATTATTTATTATTTATTATTTATTATTTATTATTTATTATTTATTATTTATTATTTATTATTTATTATTTATTATTTATTATTTATTATTTATTATTTATTATTTATTATTTATTATTTATTATTTATTATTTATTATTTATTATTTATTATTTATTATTTATTATTTATTATTTATTATTTATTATTTATTATTTATTATTTATTATTTATTATTTATTATTTATTATTTATTATTTATTATTTATTATTTATTATTTATTATTTATTATTTATTATTTATTATTTATTATTTATTATTTATTATTTATTATTTATTATTTATTATTTATTATTTATTATTTATTATTTATTATTTATTATTTATTATTTATTATTTATTATTTATTATTTATTATTTATTATTTATTATTTATTATTTATTATTTATTATTTATTATTTATTATTTATTATTTATTATTTATTATTTATTATTTATTATTTATTATTTATTATTTATTATTTATTATTTATTATTTATTATTTATTATTTATTATTTATTATTTATTATTTATTATTTATTATTTATTATTTATTATTTATTATTTATTATTTATTATTTATTATTTATTATTTATTATTTATTATTTATTATTTATTATTTATTATTTATTATTTATTATTTATTATTTATTATTTATTATTTATTATTTATTATTTATTATTTATTATTTATTATTTATTATTTATTATTTATTATTTATTATTTATTATTTATTATTTATTATTTATTATTTATTATTTATTATTTATTATTTATTATTTATTATTTATTATTTATTATTTATTATTTATTATTTATTATTTATTATTTATTATTTATTATTTATTATTTATTATTTATTATTTATTATTTATTATTTATTATTTATTATTTATTATTTATTATTTATTATTTATTATTTATTATTTATTATTTATTATTTATTATTTATTATTTATTATTTATTATTTATTATTTATTATTTATTATTTATTATTTATTATTTATTATTTATTATTTATTATTTATTATTTATTATTTATTATTTATTATTTATTATTTATTATTTATTATTTATTATTTATTATTTATTATTTATTATTTATTATTTATTATTTATTATTTATTATTTATTATTTATTATTTATTATTTATTATTTATTATTTATTATTTATTATTTATTATTTATTATTTATTATTTATTATTTATTATTTATTATTTATTATTTATTATTTATTATTTATTATTTATTATTTATTATTTATTATTTATTATTTATTATTTATTATTTATTATTTATTATTTATTATTTATTATTTATTATTTATTATTTATTATTTATTATTTATTATTTATTATTTATTATTTATTATTTATTATTTATTATTTATTATTTATTATTTATTATTTATTATTTATTATTTATTATTTATTATTTATTATTTATTATTTATTATTTATTATTTATTATTTATTATTTATTATTTATTATTTATTATTTATTGGTTTTAGACATAGAAATTTTTTCGGACTTGTAGAATTTACCGTTCGGTTTCGGTTCTGTTTTTGGACTCTGACGATTTTTGGTTTGTTTACTTATCATACTCTGAAAATTTTTGCCACTTAGAAAATTTTCCGTTTGTTTACTTTTCGTACTCTAAAAATTTTTACCACTTAGAAAATTTTTACCACTTAGAAAATTTTCCGTTTGTTTACATCTCGGACATGGAATAATTTTGCCACTTAGAAAATTTTCGTTATTTACATTTCGGACATTGAAAAATTTTGCCACTGAGGAGAGGTTTTACATTCATATCATTTCGAGTCTGGACATTTCCGGAGTTTGGTGCGGTCAAGTGGTACGTAATACTAGAAATTTATACGAAAGCCAGTTGTAACATAAATTATGGTGGCAACAGTCTGTGATCTCTGCTTGAAGGATCTGCCAGGTGATGGTGATTTCGTACATTGTTTTGGCTGTGAGAGAAACTATCACTTTGGTTGTTCTTCACTTAGAAAGTCTACTTACTCGGGACTAAGTAGAAAAAAGAAGGAAGAATGGAAATGCGAGTCGTGCAGGCCGAAAAGAACACACCGAGAACGAGATAGAAGCGTCTCATCTTTGTCGCAGGCAGGAGACGAAGAAGACAATTTGAATAACGCCTCTGATTTGAACAGGATCCTGGCTGAACTGGGCGACATTAAGAAGCTGGAAAAGCAGAACAGTATTCGATTAGACAAAATAAGTGAGCAGCTATTGGCGAATGATAGAGTGCTGAAGGAGCAAAAAGACATCATCTCGAGCTTGGAAAAAAAGGTGAACACGCTGGTAGATGTGTGCAACGAAAAAGACAAGGAGATAGACATTCTGAAGAGTAGAGTGGATGGTCTGGAAAGGAAAATTTACTCTAACTATATTGAAATTTGGGAATACCCGGAAGAGGGACAAATTCATGAGACGGACAATACTCTGGACTGTGATACGGAAAATTATATATCGAGCGTACTGAAAAATTACAACATTGACATCAACGTCGATGCTATAAACAAGGCTTACATAATAAGAAACACTTCTAAGTCATATAAACAAACCGTGGTAGAGTTCAACACATACAAAACAAAGACGTCTTGCATAAAAAAATTTAAAGAAATTGCGAAGGAATTCCGTGAAAACAGACGGAGATTAAAGGTTAAAGTACTAGAGTATCTTACGAAGTCACAGAAAAACTTGTTGTGGAATGCAAAAGAACGTGCAAAGGAAGCCGGATGGGAGTTTGCTTGGATTCAAAACGGAAACGTCCTAGCACGAAGGAACGACAAGGATCGAATCGTAAAAATTAATTCTCACTTAGACTTGGACAAAATACAGTAATTTGAGATACGTATCGAGTAAAACAGTGCGGTGGGATATTGTGTGCGGGGACTTGGAATAATTGACTTTTAGGACAGTGTATAACTGGGGGATCCACCTGTGTTTAGTTTGCTTTGAGATAAAGAAGAGGAGGGAGTCAAGAGGGTGGAAGAACAAAATAAATTAACATTGTATATGATTTAGATTAGGAAAATGGATCAATATTATATTGATGAGGACATGGAAAATGCATCGGAGGCAGAGATAATAGAAGACCTGACAGTATGGACTAACAAGGTGGGTGACTGTTTGTGTTTTTGTTACCTGAATATTCGCTCACTGAAAAAAAACTTTAACGAGTTCTGTGCGATAATAAAAAATAGTATTAAGAAATTAGATGTAATTGTGTTATCCGAAATAAATGTGAAGCATGACGAGTACGCAGAATTAAAACATTTATTTGTGTTGGAAGACTTTAATGAGATTGCATTCTGTAGAATGCACACTAACGGAGGTGGAGTGCTGATGTATATAAATAAATCTATTAATTACAAGTCAGTTAACTTTGTGGATGCGAAATTTACAACTGCTGAGGGTATCAGTATTGATATTGTATTGAGTTCTGGCTTGGTTCTCCACTTTCTGGCACTTTATAGACCACCTATTTCAAATGAAAACTTGTTCTTATCGGAACTAGAGAATTATATCGTGAGCATAAAAAACAGAACGATGGTGGTGTGTGGCGATGTTAACATTAATACTCTACAAAACAACAACGTAACAGAAAAATATCACAATGTTTTGAGTGAGAGAGGGTTTAAAAGCAAAATTACGTCACCTACCAGAGAAGCAATTAGAGATGATGAAATAACCAGGACCTGCATAGACCACATCCTTTATAGGGGAACATATGTCATGAGTTGCGCTGTGCTGACCTGTCGAGTATCAGACCATTACATGATATGCGGTGCAATTAGAGTGAAATCCTCTGGTAGTAAAGATAAGACTAAAGAGAGGGATAAAATAAAATTAAGTTTAACAAATGAAAATGTATTTGCGGAGACTTTAGCGCAGTGCATGTCGGGACATAATATGAATTCTATTGCTTCGGTGGATGAAATCTATGACACTATACGGCAATCATTTCAGACAGCGGAAATCAAGGCAACAAGGACCTTAATTAGAAGGAGGAGGGAAACACCATTCAAGCCGTGGGTGAAGGAAAATATTATTAAGACTATGATAGAGAGGGATAAACTATTCCAAAAATTGAAACACTGCAATATTCGTGAGAAAGAAATTATGAGGACACAGTATAACAAGCTGCGCAATAGCGTCAACCGGGAACTAAGAGATGCAAAGATGAAATATTATAAGAGTCAACTGGAGAAACAGAGATTTAACATGAAGGAAACATGGAAAATTTTGAACGAGTTGACAGGTGGTACAAAGAGTCAGGGGGGTGACTTGACTCAAAAGTTCCAGGGAGAAGAAAGGGAAATCGCGGATGCTTTTGCAGAGACGTTTATCCATGAGGTGCAAAAACTACATAGTCAGTGTTTGGAGACACTTAAAAGCCGGATTAACCCAACCAATGCAACGCCAGTGCCAATGAGATCATGCTTCTTGCCAGAGATCGAGTACAGAGAAGTGAAAGATATTGTCAGGCAGCTTAAGAGCGATAAAGCACCGGGATGGGATGGCATAAGGGCAAAGCACATAAAGGCAAACATGGAACTGTTAATACCACCCATTCAGGAACTTATGAATACGTCTATAAGAACTCAAAAATTTCCTAAAGGACTGAAGAAATCAGTAGTGAAACCGATATATAAGGGCGGAGATAGAACAGAATATAAAAACTACAGACCTATTTCAATTTTACCATCATTAGATAAAGTAATGGAAAGATATATACACACAAGACTAACAGAATACTTGGAAGGCAACAACCTACTTGATGGGAGACAATATGGATTCCGGAAAGGGAGAGGAACCGCTGACTTGTTGGAGGATGTGTCGGACTTCATCAATGAAAAGTTGGACGGGAGGAAGCACGTGTTGGGGGTTTTTGTTGACTTTTCGAAGGCCTTTGACAATATAGACAGAACGAAAATACTGGATGCGCTGGAAAAGGTCGGTATTAGAGGTGTGGTGAGGAATTGGTTTGAGAGCTACCTGATGGATAGGTCGTTCGTTGTGAGGATCAACCAAGAGAGTGGAAGATCTAGGGATACGGGGAGAGGAGTAGCTCAGGGAAGCATTCTGGGTCCTCTCATCTACCTGATCTACGTCAACGACATGGGGATGTGCTTCGAGAGGTGCAAATACTTCCTTTATGCGGATGACACCCTAATACTATCAGCACATGTTTCTCTGCAATCAGCTATCGACAACCTAAGAGAAGAAATGTATTGTTTTCAAATCTGGTGCCACAACAAGGACCTCAACATAAATGTAAAAAAGACTAAGCTGATGCACTTCAGATCGCCACACATGAGATCCACACTAAATACGGACCTGGTCATCCATGAGCACAAGTGCCTCCATGAAAGCGAGATACTACACAATTGTATATGCACCGACGTGATCGAGAGGGTACACCAGCACAAATACCTGGGGCTATTATTTGATGAAGCATTTCTGTGGACAGACCACGTATCCGCACTTCGACAGAAACTTAGGCACCTGGCAACGAAATTTTACGCTCTAAGAGGAATGATGGACATCAAGACCGTAAGAATGGTTTACTTTGCACTAGTGGAATCCTTACTAAACTACGGCATCACATCTTACGGACAGGCAGCAAAGTACCTTCTCGATAGTCTGCAGAGAACTCAAAATACCATAATAAGGAATATGTCCAAGAGTGGTCATGCGGAGAAGGCCGACTTTAAGGAACTGGAAATACTAAATGTGGACAGCCTCTTCAAATACAGAATTTTAATAAAAAATTACAAAAACACGGACTACAGAAGAGAGGCTGAGAGCAACTACCAGTTCAGGGAGGAACGTTTGCTGTTAAGAGATAAAACTACAAACAAGTATGGCGACAGGATGAGAAGAAACTTAATTCCATCTATGCTGAATTCTCTACCTCCCACTTTGCGACACATAGCGTCTGTAAAGGAAACTAAGAAATCACTGAGAGACTGGTTTTTGGGATGAAAATTTATTTTTTAAGACAATTTTTGGGACACATATTTCTAGGCTAACGACTTCGCGCACCAATAAGGGGATTAATTATTTGCACTGACAAGCCCTTAGAGCTTAGTGCTTACTACACTAGATCACGCCCTTGATTGGTTTTTCTTTTTTTTCTTTTGTACCTGTTGCATATTATGAACGGAAAGTTACTATTTTTTCGATATTAGTTCTTTATTGTTACAGCAACGATGTTTGTGCGATGTTTGCATTTACTTAGGTTAAGTGATATTTTCTCCTGTATTATATACTTAGTTCATAGTTACTATTTGTTGTATTGATTTCGTGTTGTACTGTATTACTCAGAACTATTTTGATTTAAAAAAAAAGGATTAAATAAAGAAAAGGAAAAAAAAAAAAATTATTTCGGAACCCCGGGTTGTCGGGGGCGCTCTCGCGATGTGTCGCGACCTAGTCGTGGGGCCTCGCTGGGGCGTGCGCGGCATTCTGGGGGGTGAGTGTTGGGGCTAAAAAAAAAAAAAAAAAAAAAAAAAAAAAAAATTATTTATTATTTATTATTTATTATTTATTATTTATTATTTATTATTTATTATTTATTATTTATTATTTATTATTTATTATTTATTATTTATTATTTATTATTTATTATTTATTATTTATTATTTATTATTTATTATTTATTATTTATTATTTATTATTTATTATTTATTATTTATTATTTATTATTTATTATTTATTATTTATTATTTATTATTTATTATTTATTATTTATTATTTATTATTTATTATTTATTATTTATTATTTATTATTTATTATTTATTATTTATTATTTATTATTTATTATTTATTATTTATTATTTATTATTTATTATTTATTATTTATTATTTATTATTTATTATTTATTATTTATTATTTATTATTTATTATTTATTATTTATTATTTATTATTTATTATTTATTATTTATTATTTATTATTTATTATTTATTATTTATTATTTATTATTTATTATTTATTATTTATTATTTATTATTTATTATTTATTATTTATTATTTATTATTTATTATTTATTATTTATTATTTATTATTTATTATTTATTATTTATTATTTATTATTTATTATTTATTATTTATTATTTATTATTTATTATTTATTATTTATTATTTATTATTTATTATTTATTATTTATTATTTATTATTTATTATTTATTATTTATTATTTATTATTTATTATTTATTATTTATTATTTATTATTTATTATTTATTATTTATTATTTATTATTTATTATTTATTATTTATTATTTATTATTTATTATTTATTATTTATTATTTATTATTTATTATTTATTATTTATTATTTATTATTTATTATTTATTATTTATTATTTATTATTTATTATTTATTATTTATTATTTATTATTTATTATTTATTATTTATTATTTATTATTTATTATTTATTATTTATTATTTATTATTTATTATTTATTATTTATTATTTATTATTTATTATTTATTATTTATTATTTATTATTTATTATTTATTATTTATTATTTATTATTTATTATTTATTATTTATTATTTATTATTTATTATTTATTATTTATTATTTATTATTTATTATTTATTATTTATTATTTATTATTTATTATTTATTATTTATTATTTATTATTTATTATTTATTATTTATTATTTATTATTTATTATTTATTATTTATTATTTATTATTTATTATTTATTATTTATTATTTATTATTTATTATTTATTATTTATTATTTATTATTTATTATTTATTATTTATTATTTATTATTTATTATTTATTATTTATTATTTATTATTTATTATTTATTATTTATTATTTATTATTTATTATTTATTATTTATTATTTATTATTTATTATTTATTATTTATTATTTATTATTTATTATTTATTATTTATTATTTATTATTTATTATTTATTATTTATTATTTATTATTTATTATTTATTATTTATTATTTATTATTTATTATTTATTATTTATTATTTATTATTTATTATTTATTATTTATTATTTATTATTTATTATTTATTATTTATTATTTATTATTTATTATTTATTATTTATTATTTATTATTTATTATTTATTATTTATTATTTATTATTTATTATTTATTATTTATTATTTATTATTTATTATTTATTATTTATTATTTATTATTTATTATTTATTATTTATTATTTATTATTTATTATTTATTATTTATTATTTATTATTTATTATTTATTATTTATTATTTATTATTTATTATTTATTATTTATTATTTATTATTTATTATTTATTATTTATTATTTATTATTTATTATTTATTATTTATTATTTATTATTTATTATTTATTATTTATTATTTATTATTTATTATTTATTATTTATTATTTATTATTTATTATTTATTATTTATTATTTATTATTTATTATTTATTATTTATTATTTATTATTTATTATTTATTATTTATTATTTATTATTTATTATTTATTATTTATTATTTATTATTTATTATTTATTATTTATTATTTATTATTTATTATTTATTATTTATTATTTATTATTTATTATTTATTATTTATTATTTATTATTTATTATTTATTATTTATTATTTATTATTTATTATTTATTATTTATTATTTATTATTTATTATTTATTATTTATTATTTATTATTTATTATTTATTATTTATTATTTATTATTTATTATTTATTATTTATTATTTATTATTTATTATTTATTATTTATTATTTATTATTTATTATTTATTATTTATTATTTATTATTTATTATTTATTATTTATTATTTATTATTTATTATTTATTATTTATTATTTATTATTTATTATTTATTATTTATTATTTATTATTTATTATTTATTATTTATTATTTATTATTTATTATTTATTATTTATTATTTATTATTTATTATTTATTATTTATTATTTATTATTTATTATTTATTATTTATTATTTATTATTTATTATTTATTATTTATTATTTATTATTTATTATTTATTATTTATTATTTATTATTTATTATTTATTATTTATTATTTATTATTTATTATTTATTATTTATTATTTATTATTTATTATTTATTATTTATTATTTATTATTTATTATTTATTATTTATTATTTATTATTTATTATTTATTATTTATTATTTATTATTTATTATTTATTATTTATTATTTATTATTTATTATTTATTATTTATTATTTATTATTTATTATTTATTATTTATTATTTATTATTTATTATTTATTATTTATTATTTATTATTTATTATTTATTTATGCCCTCGTGAGAAAGTTTTACACCCGGAACTGTGCTAAATTGTGACCTAATCACTTGTTGTGCGGTATCAGTGAACGCGTAAAAACATGGCGATTCTTAAAATGTGAACTTATCAATAATCCATTACAGTTAATAGCCTTAAAAGGTCGATAAACGGTTGTGAATCCAAGATCAATTCCGCATGTTGTTCAAAAAGTAGTTTCAGTGTTCACAAAAAGCGCGGTCGCTCAGCTGTGCCTAGAGTGAGTGAAGAATACAGGGACCGCCAAAAGTTTTGTAAATATTTTGTAAATATCTGGAAATAGCGAAAACGGTCAAATTAGATGTGAAATGGTCAGAATCAATTGCAAAAATTGCGGGAAATCCGTCTCACAGGATACAAATTATGCAGTATGTGGAGGGTGTGAAAGTAACTTCCATCTAACATCGCAATGCTCAGTAGCAGAGAATACCTGGCTAGCAAAGAGTGAGAAACAAAAGGGTCTGTGGAGGTGTTTTTTCTGCAGACAAAATAAAGACGACAAACAACGGAGAGCGGATGAATCATCTGCAGAGCGACCCAATGACTACCTAAAGGAAGAGATAGCTGACCTGAAAAGTGTTGTATCATCGTTGGAATTAAAAATTACACAGTGGAGACAAGATGACTCTCAACAGAACAAACTGAATAACAAAACCATAGAGAAGCTTGAAGAAACAATCAACAAACTAATTGAAAAGTGTGAAGAGAAGGATGATAGAATCGATCAATTGGAAAATCGTGTTTATGACCTAGAAAGGAAACTCTATGAAAATCATATTGAGATTCACACAATAATTGAAGGCCGAAACGTAAATAAAAAGGCAGAGGAGCAAGTCGAAGCGGTATTGAGTGAGTTAAATATAAGAGTTGAACCAGAGGAAATCCAGGAGGCCTATATAAAAAGAAAGCCACGTACAGATGAAGATAAATCACATCTGGTAGTTCAATTCAAGTGTAAAACGACCAAAATAAGGGTATTAAAAGAATACAAAGAGAAAAGCAAGGGACAAGAAGGGAATAAAGCTGGAGTATTGGAATATCTTACACGCGAACAAAAGAAACTGCTGTGGCTTACAAGGGAACAGGCAAGAAGAGAGAAGTGGAGATATGTTTGGGTGCAACATGGAAACATTCTGGCAAGAAGAAGTGATGGAGATAAAGTGCTGAGAATCGCTTCGCTGTCAGATATAGGAAGAGTTAGGAAGTAATTAAGTGTGAGTGGGTGATTGTAGTTGGGAGGAGAGAAAAGCAAAATGGACGTGAGTTATATCGAAGAGGATATTATCAAAAACAGTGAGTCGGTATATGTGGACGATCTTGCATCGTGGATAGACAAGGTAGGTGCCAGTGGTCTGATTTATGTATACTTGAACATTGACTCAATAAAAACAAAGTTTGATGAACTTTGCGCTCAAATGAAGAACTGCTTGAATAAAATCACTATATTAACTCTTTCAGAAATTAAATTAACTAAAAACGAATATGAGATCTTAAAAGAAAAATATCGGTTACCAGGTTTTAATAGAGTGAATCTGTGTAGAAAAAATAGTGCGGGTGGAGGATTGTTGATATATATAAGAGAAGATGTAAATTTTGAACAAAAAAACATTAAACTAAAACATGTGGAAGGAGTACTAATAACAACGGAAAGCAGATGTAGAGAAACGGGAGTTTCTAACAAGAAAGCCTTCCTGTTCCTTTATAGACCACCGGATGGAAACCCTAAGGAATTTACAACGGAACTCATTGATTTAGTCAGAGAGTACAAAGAGAAAGAATTTATAATATGCGGAGACACTAATATTGATTTAATTAGGCAGACTAGAGTTAGCGAAGATTATGAAAATGCACTATATGGAGAGGGATTCACGAGAAAAATTGGTACCTATACAAGAGAAGCCATAAGATTAAATGAAGTAACAAGAGCTTGTCTCGACCACATTTATTATAGAGGCAAGCGTGAACACAAGGCAGCGGTATTTAGGATAAAAATCTCGGATCACTACATGGTGTGTGGTGCGATAGAACATCAGAAAGAAAGTGAACGGAAGGAAAAGAACAAGTACTACTGGAAAAAAGAAATGAATCCCAAAAAATTTAGAACGCAGTTACAAAAGTATCTAAGTGAGACTATGCCAACCTGCAACACACCACAAGCAGTGTTCACAGCTTTCAAAAACTCAATTAACAAAGCAGAAAGGGTAGCCACTAAGAAAACCTTAATAAATAGAAAAGAAGCACCCATACAGACGTGGATAACAATGGCCATAATTCAAAAAATGAAAGAGAGGGATCGGGTGTTTTCTAGGTACAGGAAAACAAACATTACAGAAACTGAAAGGGAAAAACATAGGCAGCACTATAAGAAGTTAAGAAATGTGGTAACGATGGAAATCAGGAAGGAAAAAGCGAGGCACTTCTCAAAATTAATAGAAAAACATGCAGGAAATTTGAAAGAAACGTGGAAGATTCTGAACGAATTGCTGGGTGTGCGAGGGAGACGCGATGAGGTGAATTGGGAGAGAAGATTTAAGGAAACAGCAGGGGAAGTAGCTAACAAATTTGCGAAAACGTTTAAGGAACAAGTTGATCTCCTAGCATTGAATTGTTCAAACAAATTATTTCATCCTCACGTCAAAATAGTACATCCGGCCACAGTTTACATCCCACATATAGAAACACCTGAATTACAGACAATAATCAGGACCATGGACGCAAATAAGGCTCCGGGAGCAGATGGAATAAGTGTAAAATTGCTAAAAATTTCGGATGATATAGCATTGGAACCTATAAAACACCTGATAAATTTAACGTTGGATATAGAAAAAATACCGGATGAATTAAAAACAGCAATCGTGAAACCTATTTATAAAGCTGGAGCAAAAAATCATTACGAGAATTATAGGCCCATATCAATTTTGTCAACTGTAGACAAAATTATGGAGAGATACATCCACCAAAAACTAATTGATTATCTTGAAAAGAACAACCTATTGGACAACAATCAGTATGGATTTCGGAAGGGAATTGGAACAATTGATCTCTTAGAGCGATTCACGGACAAAATCTATGAAAAATTGAATAGCAGAATGCATACTCTTTGAATATTTATAGATTTTTCCAAAGCCTTCGATACGATCAACAGGGACAAGATAGTGGACGCATTAGATAAAGTGGGAATAAGAGGAGTAGCTCAAAATTGGCTTCGCGACTACTTGCGCAACAGATGTTACCAAGTAAAAATAGGAGAAGAGGAAAGTGAGAAATTGAAAACGAATAGAGGCGTTGCACAGGGAAGTATCCTCGGACCCCTGATTTACATTATCTACGTCAATGATGTGGGTGCATGCTTTGACGACTGCAAGTATTTCATGTATGCAGATGACACCGTAATAATGGCAACGCATAGGAAATATGAAAAGGCCATGAAATGTCTTATGCGCGAGATGAGAGTATTTCAGAAATGGTGTCACGACAAGGAGTTGGTTATCAATGTAAAGAAAACAAAGCTTATACACATCAGATCCCCTCAAGCAAAGATAGGAAGCGAAATAAATATAAAAATACACGATTATAAATGTCTACACAACCAAAAATATGACGAGGGCAGAGATGTGTGTACAGGAGTAATTGAGCGAGTTGCCCACCACCGGTACTTGGGAATAATTATTGATCAGCACATGTCTTGGGAGGAACAAATAAACTCACTAAGGAACAAGGTCAAACATTTGGCAGGGAGATTTCACGACTTGCACGAAATAACTGATCGAAAAACCAACAAGATGATGTATCATGCAGTCGTTGAATCACTGCTAAACTATGGAATTACGGTCTGGGGAAGTGCATCAAAGTACCTAATTGAGAGATTGCACAGGGCACAAAATGCAATCGTTGCCAATATCTCAATTTCGAAAGCGGCAAGGAAGAAGGATTATATGGACTTGCAAATTCTAAAGGTTGAGGATTTGCATAAACTTAGAATTATCACAAGGAATTATTTTTCCAATGAGTTGAAAGTGAAAAGAATTTCACACCACAACATAAGACACGGACGACAGTATAGGGAGAGATCTACTCGGAATAAATTCGGTGACAGGATCAGAGCAACGTTAATACCGAAAGTACTGAATGCCCTGCCACCAGAATTGCAACAACTGGATACTCTTCGAGCAGTGAAGAAGGAGGTTAAGAGTTTCTTGTTTGGGGGTTACTTGTGAGATTGAAAGTGTTTGGGTGCGGGTATTCAACAGTGGTCTATTTCATCCTATCGATAAGATTAACATTAAACATTGATTAACTAGGAAAACGCTTCACTGACAAGCCATTAGGCTTAGTGAACAGAACAAATGCAGAAATTTATGGTTTGAACTGGATAAAGTTATGTTCGATTGACGTATGTAGCGAAATAGGTGTGCGAATGCAACACGAGTTGCGATGGTGTTAAGAATAGAATGTTGGTGAGGAGGATAATTATAGTTTAAATAGAATTGTTATTATTATTAGGTTCACTATTATTACTGGGATTACTGTTATTGCTATTTGTGTGTTGTCATTATTATTATTGGTATAAACACTGTATGATTTAACTTTATTAAAGAATGAAAAAAATTTTTTTGGTCCCTGGGCTGTCGGGGGCGCTCCTGCGACGGTTTCACGACCTGTCGTGGGGCCTCGCTGGGGCGCGTCGGGCTGTCTGGGGGGTGAGATGGAGGCGTTGGGGCATTAAAAAAAAAAAAAAAAAATTATTTATTATTTATTATTTATTATTTATTATTTATTATTTATTATTTATTATTTATTATTTATTATTTATTATTTATTATTTATTATTTATTATTTATTATTTATTATTTATTATTTATTATTTATTATTTATTATTTATTATTTATTATTTATTATTTATTATTTATTATTTATTATTTATTATTTATTATTTATTATTTATTATTTATTATTTATTATTTATTATTTATTATTTATTATTTATTATTTATTATTTATTATTTATTATTTATTATTTATTATTTATTATTTATTATTTATTATTTATTATTTATTATTTATTATTTATTATTTATTATTTATTATTTATTATTTATTATTTATTATTTATTATTTATTATTTATTATTTATTATTTATTATTTATTATTTATTATTTATTATTTATTATTTATTATTTATTATTTATTATTTATTATTTATTATTTATTATTTATTATTTATTATTTATTATTTATTATTTATTATTTATTATTTATTATTTATTATTTATTATTTATTATTTATTATTTATTATTTATTATTTATTATTTATTATTTATTATTTATTATTTATTATTTATTATTTATTATTTATTATTTATTATTTATTATTTATTATTTATTATTTATTATTTATTATTTATTATTTATTATTTATTATTTATTATTTATTATTTATTATTTATTATTTATTATTTATTATTTATTATTTATTATTTATTATTTATTATTTATTATTTATTATTTATTATTTATTATTTATTATTTATTATTTATTATTTATTATTTATTATTTATTATTTATTATTTATTATTTATTATTTATTATTTATTATTTATTATTTATTATTTATTATTTATTATTTATTATTTATTATTTATTATTTATTATTTATTATTTATTATTTATTATTTATTATTTATTATTTATTATTTATTATTTATTATTTATTATTTATTATTTATTATTTATTATTTATTATTTATTATTTATTATTTATTATTTATTATTTATTATTTATTATTTATTATTTATTATTTATTATTTATTATTTATTATTTATTATTTATTATTTATTATTTATTATTTATTATTTATTATTTATTATTTATTATTTATTATTTATTATTTATTATTTATTATTTATTATTTATTATTTATTATTTATTATTTATTATTTATTATTTATTATTTATTATTTATTATTTATTATTTATTATTTATTATTTATTATTTATTATTTATTATTTATTATTTATTATTTATTATTTATTATTTATTATTTATTATTTATTATTTATTATTTATTATTTATTATTTATTATTTATTATTTATTATTTATTATTTATTATTTATTATTTATTATTTATTATTTATTATTTATTATTTATTATTTATTATTTATTATTTATTATTTATTATTTATTATTTATTATTTATTATTTATTATTTATTATTTATTATTTATTATTTATTATTTATTATTTATTATTTATTATTTATTATTTATTATTTATTATTTATTATTTATTATTTATTATTTATTATTTATTATTTATTATTTATTATTTATTATTTATTATTTATTATTTATTATTTATTATTTATTATTTATTATTTATTATTTATTATTTATTATTTATTATTTATTATTTATTATTTATTATTTATTATTTATTATTTATTATTTATTATTTATTATTTATTATTTATTATTTATTATTTATTATTTATTATTTATTATTTATTATTTATTATTTATTATTTATTATTTATTATTTATTATTTATTATTTATTATTTATTATTTATTATTTATTATTTATTATTTATTATTTATTATTTATTATTTATTATTTATTATTTATTATTTATTATTTATTATTTATTATTTATTATTTATTATTTATTATTTATTATTTATTATTTATTATTTATTATTTATTATTTATTATTTATTATTTATTATTTATTATTTATTATTTATTATTTATTATTTATTATTTATTATTTATTATTTATTATTTATTATTTATTATTTATTATTTATTATTTATTATTTATTATTTATTATTTATTATTTATTATTTATTATTTATTATTTATTATTTATTATTTATTATTTATTATTTATTATTTATTATTTATTATTTATTATTTATTATTTATTATTTATTATTTATTATTTATTATTTATTATTTATTATTTATTATTTATTATTTATTATTTATTATTTATTATTTATTATTTATTATTTATTATTTATTATTTATTATTTATTATTTATTATTTATTATTTATTATTTATTATTTATTATTTATTATTTATTATTTATTATTTATTATTTATTATTTATTATTTATTATTTATTATTTATTATTTATTATTTATTATTTATTATTTATTATTTATTATTTATTATTTATTATTTATTATTTATTATTTATTATTTATTATTTATTATTTATTATTTATTATTTATTATTTATTATTTATTATTTATTATTTATTATTTATTATTTATTATTTATTATTTATTATTTATTATTTATTATTTATTATTTATTATTTATTATTTATTATTTATTATTTATTATTTATTATTTATTATTTATTATTTATTATTTATTATTTATTATTTATTATTTATTATTTATTATTTATTATTTATTATTTATTATTTATTATTTATTATTTATTATTTATTATTTATTATTTATTATTTATTATTTATTATTTATTATTTATTATTTATTATTTATTATTTATTATTTATTATTTATTATTTATTATTTATTATTTATTATTTATTATTTATTATTTATTATTTATTATTTATTATTTATTATTTATTATTTATTATTTATTATTTATTATTTATTATTTATTATTTATTATTTATTATTTATTATTTATTATTTATTATTTATTATTTATTATTTATTATTTATTATTTATTATTTATTATTTATTATTTATTATTTATTATTTATTATTTATTATTTATTATTTATTATTTATTATTTATTATTTATTATTTATTATTTATTATTTATTATTTATTATTTATTATTTATTATTTATTATTTATTATTTATTATTTATTATTTATTATTTATTATTTATTATTTATTATTTATTATTTATTATTTATTATTTATTATTTATTATTTATTATTTATTATTTATTATTTATTATTTATTATTTATTATTTATTATTTATTATTTATTATTTATTATTTATTATTTATTATTTATTATTTATTATTTATTATTTATTATTTATTATTTATTATTTATTATTTATTATTTATTATTTATTATTTATTATTTATTATTTATTATTTATTATTTATTATTTATTATTTATTATTTATTATTTATTATTTATTATTTATTATTTATTATTTATTATTTATTATTTATTATTTATTATTTATTATTTATTATTTATTATTTATTATTTATTATTTATTATTTATTATTTATTATTTATTATTTATTATATTATTTATTATTTATTATTTATTATTTATTATTTATTATTTATTATTTATTATTTATTATTTATTATTTATTATTTATTATTTATTATTTATTATTTATTATTTATTATTTATTATTTATTATTTATTATTTATTATTTATTATTTATTATTTATTATTTATTATTTATTATTTATTATTTATTATTTATTATTTATTATTTATTATTTATTATTTATTATTTATTATTTATTATTTATTATTTATTATTTATTATTTATTATTTATTATTTATTATTTATTATTTATTATTTATTATTTATTATTTATTATTTATTATTTATTATTTATTATTTATTATTTATTATTTATTATTTATTATTTATTATTTATTATTTATTATTTATTATTTATTATTTATTATTTATTATTTATTATTTATTATTTATTATTTATTATTTATTATTTATTATTTATTATTTATTATTTATTATTTATTATTTATTATTTATTATTTATTATTTATTATTTATTATTTATTATTTATTATTTATTATTTATTATTTATTATTTATTATTTATTATTTATTATTTATTATTTATTATTTATTATTTATTATTTATTATTTATTATTTATTATTTATTATTTATTATTTATTATTTATTATTTATTATTTATTATTTATTATTTATTATTTATTATTTATTATTTATTATTTATTATTTATTATTTATTATTTATTATTTATTATTTATTATTTATTATTTATTATTTATTATTTATTATTTATTATTTATTATTTATTATTTATTATTTATTATTTATTATTTATTATTTATTATTTATTATTTATTATTTATTATTTATTATTTATTATTTATTATTTATTATTTATTATTTATTATTTATTATTTATTATTTATTATTTATTATTTATTATTTATTATTTATTATTTATTATTTATTATTTATTATTTATTATTTATTATTTATTATTTATTATTTATTATTTATTATTTATTATTTATTATTTATTATTTATTATTTATTATTTATTATTTATTATTTATTATTTATTATTTATTATTTATTATTTATTATTTATTATTTATTATTTATTATTTATTATTTATTATTTATTATTTATTATTTATTATTTATTATTTATTATTTATTATTTATTATTTATTATTTATTATTTATTATTTATTATTTATTATTTATTATTTATTATTTATTATTTATTATTTATTATTTATTATTTATTATTTATTATTTATTATTTATTATTTATTATTTATTATTTATTATTTATTATTTATTATTTATTATTTATTATTTATTATTTATTATTTATTATTTATTATTTATTATTTATTATTTATTATTTATTATTTATTATTTATTATTTATTATTTATTATTTATTATTTATTATTTATTATTTATTATTTATTATTTATTATTTATTATTTATTATTTATTATTTATTATTTATTATTTATTATTTATTATTTATTATTTATTATTTATTATTTATTATTTATTATTTATTATTTATTATTTATTATTTATTATTTATTATTTATTATTTATTATTTATTATTTATTATTTATTATTTATTATTTATTATTTATTATTTATTATTTATTATTTATTATTTATTATTTATTATTTATTATTTATTATTTATTATTTATTATTTATTATTTATTATTTATTATTTATTATTTATTATTTATTATTTATTATTTATTATTTATTATTTATTATTTATTATTTATTATTTATTATTTATTATTTATTATTTATTATTTATTATTTATTATTTATTATTTATTATTTATTATTTATTATTTATTATTTATTATTTATTATTTATTATTTATTATTTATTATTTATTATTTATTATTTATTATTTATTATTTATTATTTATTATTTATTATTTATTATTTATTATTTATTATTTATTATTTATTATTTATTATTTATTATTTATTATTTATTATTTATTATTTATTATTTATTATTTATTATTTATTATTTATTATTTATTATTTATTATTTATTATTTATTATTTATTATTTATTATTTATTATTTATTATTTATTATTTATTATTTATTATTTATTATTTATTATTTATTATTTATTATTTATTATTTATTATTTATTATTTATTATTTATTATTTATTATTTATTATTTATTATTTATTATTTATTATTTATTATTTATTATTTATTATTTATTATTTATTATTTATTATTTATTATTTATTATTTATTATTTATTATTTATTATTTATTATTTATTATTTATTATTTATTATTTATTATTTATTATTTATTATTTATTATTTATTATTTATTATTTATTATTTATTATTTATTATTTATTATTTATTATTTATTATTTATTATTTATTATTTATTATTTATTATTTATTATTTATTATTTATTATTTATTATTTATTATTTATTATTTATTATTTATTATTTATTATTTATTATTTATTATTTATTATTTATTATTTATTATTTATTATTTATTATTTATTATTTATTATTTATTATTTATTATTTATTATTTATTATTTATTATTTATTATTTATTATTTATTATTTATTATTTATTATTTATTATTTATTATTTATTATTTATTATTTATTATTTATTATTTATTATTTATTATTTATTATTTATTATTTATTATTTATTATTTATTATTTATTATTTATTATTTATTATTTATTATTTATTATTTATTATTTATTATTTATTATTTATTATTTATTATTTATTATTTATTATTTATTATTTATTATTTATTATTTATTATTTATTATTTATTATTTATTATTTATTATTTATTATTTATTATTTATTATTTATTATTTATTATTTATTATTTATTATTTATTATTTATTATTTATTATTTATTATTTATTATTTATTATTTATTATTTATTATTTATTATTTATTATTTATTATTTATTATTTATTATTTATTATTTATTATTTATTATTTATTATTTATTATTTATTATTTATTATTTATTATTTATTATTTATTATTTATTATTTATTATTTATTATTTATTATTTATTATTTATTATTTATTATTTATTATTTATTATTTATTATTTATTATTTATTATTTATTATTTATTATTTATTATTTATTATTTATTATTTATTATTTATTATTTATTATTTATTATTTATTATTTATTATTTATTATTTATTATTTATTATTTATTATTTATTATTTATTATTTATTATTTATTATTTATTATTTATTATTTATTATTTATTATTTATTATTTATTATTTATTATTTATTATTTATTATTTATTATTTATTATTTATTATTTATTATTTATTATTTATTATTTATTATTTATTATTTATTATTTATTATTTATTATTTATTATTTATTATTTATTATTTATTATTTATTATTTATTATTTATTATTTATTATTTATTATTTATTATTTATTATTTATTATTTATTATTTATTATTTATTATTTATTATTTATTATTTATTATTTATTATTTATTATTTATTATTTATTATTTATTATTTATTATTTATTATTTATTATTTATTATTTATTATTTATTATTTATTATTTATTATTTATTATTTATTATTTATTATTTATTATTTATTATTTATTATTTATTATTTATTATTTATTATTTATTATTTATTATTTATTATTTATTATTTATTATTTATTATTTATTATTTATTATTTATTATTTATTATTTATTATTTATTATTTATTATTTATTATTTATTATTTATTATTTATTATTTATTATTTATTATTTATTATTTATTATTTATTATTTATTATTTATTATTTATTATTTATTATTTATTATTTATTATTTATTATTTATTATTTATTATTTATTATTTATTATTTATTATTTATTATTTATTATTTATTATTTATTATTTATTATTTATTATTTATTATTTATTATTTATTATTTATTATTTATTATTTATTATTTATTATTTATTATTTATTATTTATTATTTATTATTTATTATTTATTATTTATTATTTATTATTTATTATTTATTATTTATTATTTATTATTTATTATTTATTATTTATTATTTATTATTTATTATTTATTATTTATTATTTATTATTTATTATTTATTATTTATTATTTATTATTTATTATTTATTATTTATTATTTATTATTTATTATTTATTATTTATTATTTATTATTTATTATTTATTATTTATTATTTATTATTTATTATTTATTATTTATTATTTATTATTTATTATTTATTATTTATTATTTATTATTTATTATTTATTATTTATTATTTATTATTTATTATTTATTATTTATTATTTATTATTTATTATTTATTATTTATTATTTATTATTTATTATTTATTATTTATTATTTATTATTTATTATTTATTATTTATTATTTATTATTTATTATTTATTATTTATTATTATTATTTATTATTTATTATTTATTATTTATTATTTATTATTTATTATTTATTATTTATTATTTATTATTTATTATTTATTATTTATTATTTATTATTTATTATTTATTATTTATTATTTATTATTTATTATTTATTATTTATTATTTATTATTTATTATTTATTATTTATTATTTATTATTTATTATTTATTATTTATTATTTATTATTTATTATTTATTATTTATTATTTATTATTTATTATTTATTATTTATTATTTATTATTTATTATTTATTATTTATTATTTATTATTTATTATTTATTATTTATTATTTATTATTTATTATTTATTATTTATTATTTATTATTTATTATTTATTATTTATTATTTATTATTTATTATTTATTATTTATTATTTATTATTTATTATTTATTATTTATTATTTATTATTTATTATTTATTATTTATTATTTATTATTTATTATTTATTATTTATTATTTATTATTTATTATTTATTATTTATTATTTATTATTTATTATTTATTATTTATTATTTATTATTTATTATTTATTATTTATTATTTATTATTTATTATTTATTATTTATTATTTATTATTTATTATTTATTATTTATTATTTATTATTTATTATTTATTATTTATTATTTATTATTTATTATTTATTATTTATTATTTATTATTTATTATTTATTATTTATTATTTATTATTTATTATTTATTATTTATTATTTATTATTTATTATTTATTATTTATTATTTATTATTTATTATTTATTATTTATTATTTATTATTTATTATTTATTATTTATTATTTATTATTTATTATTTATTATTTATTATTTATTATTTATTATTTATTATTTATTATTTATTATTTATTATTTATTATTTATTATTTATTATTTATTATTTATTATTTATTATTTATTATTTATTATTTATTATTTATTATTTATTATTTATTATTTATTATTTATTATTTATTATTTATTATTTATTATTTATTATTTATTATTTATTATTTATTATTTATTATTTATTATTTATTATTTATTATTTATTATTTATTATTTATTATTTATTATTTATTATTTATTATTTATTATTTATTATTTATTATTTATTATTTATTATTTATTATTTATTTATTATTTATTTATTATTATTATTTATTTATTATTTATTTATTATTTATTTATTATTTATTTATTATTTATTTATTATTTATTTATTATTTATTTATTATTTATTTATTATTTATTTATTATTTATTTATTATTTATTTATTATTTATTTATCAGAACTTTGACAACGTCCAGATTGCATTGAGATGTAACTTCGATAAGCGAGCGACAAAAACGGCAAAGCCCTCAAATCGGACTATGTTGCGTTTTAGATTGTAATCTTGACTCTCTGCATTGACTACTGTCGAAACCGCATTTGTAAGACGAACCGATCTGTTTAGTTTCCAACAAATCGTACTGTTGACTCTTAGATTGTAATCATGACCGTTTCAAATGACTAGTGTCGCAACCGCCTTTATTTGACAAAACCATCTGTTAGGTGTCCGACAAATCGAATTATGTTGAGTTTTAGATTGTAATTTGGACTTTGTATCGTCTACTGTTGTAATCGCTTCCTAGGACGATGCGCTTTATTGGGTGCCTGACAAATCGCACTGTTGAGATTTAGATTGCAGTCATGTCTGTCCGCATTGACTGCGTTCGTAACCGCAGTTAAATGTCGAGACTCGATGTCTGGCAAATGGATTTGTGTTGAGTTTTAGATTGTAATATTGACTGTTATCCATTGTGTCGGTTCACCACCTGCCACATATGGCATATGTATGCAATACGTTTCCGACTCGTTGACTCAAATCGGACTATGTTGCGTTTTAGATTGTATTTCGCACTTTGCATCCTCTACTGTCGTAATCGCATTCGTAGGACGGTGCGCTTTATTGGGTGCCTGAAAAATCCTGCTATGTTGAGATTTAGATTGCAGGTCGATGTCTGGCAAATGGATTTGTGTTAGTTTTAGATTGTAATATTGACTGTTATCCATTGTGTCGGTTCACTACCTGCCACATATGGCATATGTATGCAATACGTTTCCGACTCGTTGACTCAAATCGGACTATGTTGCGTTTTAGATTGTATTTCGCACTTTGCATCCTCTACTGTCGTAATCGCATTCGTAGGACGGTGCGCTTTATTGGGTGCCTGAAAAATCCTGCTATGTTGAGATTTAGATTGCAGGTCGATGTCTGGCAAATGGATTTGTGTTGAGTTTTAGATTGTAATCTTGACTGTTATCCATTGTGTCGGTTCACTACCTGCCACATATGGCAAATGTATGCAATACGTTTCCGACTCGTTGACTCAAATCGGACTATGTTGCGTTTTAGATTGTACTTCCCACTTTGCATCCTCTACTGTCGTAATCGCATTCGTAGGACGGTGCGCTTTATTGGGTGCCTGAAAAATCGTACTGTTGAGATTTAGATTGCAGTCATGTCTGGCCGCATTGACTGCGTTCATAACCGCAGTTAAATGTCGAGACTCTAAGTTCAATGTCTGGCTATTGGATTTGTGTTGAGTTTTAGATTGTAATATTGACTGTTATTCATTGTGTCGGTTCACTACCTGCCACATATGGCATATGTATGCAATACATTTCCGACTCGTTGACTCAAATCGGACTATGTTGGGTTTTAGATTGTACTTCGAACTTTGCATCCTCTACTGTCGTAATCGCATTCGTAGGACGGTGCGCTTTATTGGGTGCCTGAAAAATCCTACTATGTTGAGATTTAGATTGCAGGGCGATGTCTGGCAAATGGATTACCTGCCACATATGGCATATGTATACAATACGTTTCCGACTCGTTGAACTGGAAAATTGTAGACCTTCCTAGAGTATAAATACGCACCATATCCAATAATACCATCAGTTTGTGAAGAGCACCGCAGGGGTAACATGTCTCTTACCTTGACCCCTTCAATCGGCTCTGAAATGTACGATTCAAACTTTTTGGAATTGCCGGTAGAGGTACTTTCAATCATCCTACGAGTATTGGACGGGAAGTCTCTATTGAATGCAGTGACCTCATATTCCAGGCTAATGCAGGTGTGCAAAGGCGACGGATGCCTGGTCAGCAATCTCAAGCGTCACATTCGGAAGGTAAAGCAACACGAGGAGCGAAAGTTGACAAACCCCAACATGGGGGTAAGGGTAAGCAGGCAAACCACGGGTAGGGTATTTGACGAAAATACCAACAAGAAGGTAAAGGTACACGTTCCGACACCGTATCAGAACTTTGACAACGTCGAGATTGCATTGAGACGTAACTTCGATAAGCGAGTGACAAAGACGGCAAAGCCCTCAAATCGGACTATGTTGCGTTTTAGATTGTAATCTTGACTCTCTGCATTGACTACTGTCGAAACAGCATTTGTAAGACGAACCGATCTGTTTAGTTTCTAACAAATCGTACTGTTGACTCTTAGATTGTAATCATGACCGTTTCAATTGACTAGTGTCGCAACCGCCGTTATTTGACAAAACCATCTGTTAGGTGTCCGACAAATCGAATTATGTTGAGTTTTAGATTGTAATTTGGACTTTGCATCGTCTACTGTTGTAATCGCTTCCTAGGACGATGCGCTTTATTGGGTGCCTGACAAATCGTACTGTTGAGATTTAGATTGCAGTCATGTCTGGCCGCATTGACTGCGTTCGTAACCGCAGTTAAATGTCGAGACTCTAAGTTCAATGTCTGGCAATTGGATTTGTGCTGAGTTTTAGATTGTAATATTGACTGTTATTCATTGTGCCGGTTCACTACCTGCCACATATGGCATATGTATGCAATACATTTCCGACTCGTTGACTCAAATCGGACTATGTTGGGTTTTAGATTGTACTTCGAACTTTGCATCCTCTACTGTCGTAATCGCATTCGTAGGACGGTGCGCTTTATTGGGTGCCTGAAAAACCGTACTATGTTGAGATTTAGATTGCAGGTCGATCTCTGGCAAATGGATTTGTGTTGAGTTTTAGATTGTAATCTGGAGTGTTATCCATTGTGTCGGTTCACTACCTGCCACATATGGCATATGTATACAATACGTTTCCGACTCGTTGAACTGGAAAATTGTAGACCTTCGTAGAGTATAAATACGCACCATATCCAATAATACCATCAGTTTGTGAAGAGCACCGCAGGGGTAACATGTCTCTTACCTTGACCCCTTCAATCGGCTCTGAAGTGTACGATTCAAACTTTTTGGAATTGCCGGTAGAGGTACTTTCAATCATCCTACGACTATTGGACGGGAAGTCTCTATTGAATGCAGTGACCTCATATTCCAGGCTAATGCAGGTGTGCAAAGGCGACGGATGCCTGGTCAGCAATCTCAAGCGTCACATTCGGAAGGTAAAGCAACACGAGGAGCGAAAGTTGACAAAACCCCAACATGGGGGTAAGGGTAAGCAGGCAAACCACGGGTAGGGTATTTGACTAAAATACCAACAAGAAGGTAAAGGTACACGTGCCGACACCGTATCAGAACTTTGACAACGTCGAGATTGCATTGAGACGTAACTTCGATAAGCGAGTGACAAAGACGGCAAAGCCCTCAAATCGGACTATGTTGCGTTTTAGATTGTAATCTTGACTCTCTGCATTGACTACTGTCGAAACAGCATTTGTAAGACGAACCGATCTGTTTAGTTTCTAACAAATCGTACTGTTGACTCTTAGATTGTAATCATGACCGTTTCAATTGACTAGTGTCGCAACCGCCGTTATTTGACAAAACCATCTGTTAGGTGTCCGACAAATCGAATTATGTTGAGTTTTAGATTGTAATTTGGACTTTGCATCGTCTACTGTTGTAATCGCTTCCTAGGACGATGCGCTTTATTGGGTGCCTGACAAATCGTACTGTTGAGATTTAGATTGCAGTCATGTCTGGCCGCATTGACTGCGTTCGTAACCGCAGTTAAATGTCGAGACTCTAAGTTCAATGTCTGGCAATTGGATTTGTGTTGAGTTTTAGATTGTAATATTGACTGTTATTCATTGTGTCGGTTCACTACCTGCCACATATGGCATATGTATGCAATACATTTCCGACTCGTTGACTCAAATCGGACTATGTTGGGTTTTAGATTGTACTTCGAACTTTGCATCCTCTACTGTCGTAATCGCATTCGTAGGACGGTGCGCTTTATTGGGTGCCTGAAAAATCGTACTATGTTGAGATTTAGATTACAGGTCGATCTCTGGCAAATGGATTTGTGTTGAGTTTTAGATTGTAATCTGGAGTGTTATCCATTGTGTCGGTTCACTACCTGCCACATATAGCATATGTATACAATACGTTTCCGACTCGTTGAACTGGAAAATTGTAGACCTTCCTAGAGTATAAATACGCACCATATCCAATAATACCATCAGTTTGTGAAGAGCACCGCAGGGGTAACATGTCTCTTACCTTGATCCCTTCAATCGGCTCTGAAATGTACTATTCAAACTTTTTGGAATTGCCGGTAGAGGTACTTTCAATTATCCTACGACTATTGGACGGGAAGTCTCTATTGAGTGCAGTGACCTCATATTCCAGGCTAATGCAGGTGTGCAAAGGCGACGGATGCCTGGTCAGCAATCTCAAGCGTCACATTCGCAAGGTAAAGCAACACGAGAAGCGAAGGTTGACAGACCCCAACATGGGGGTAAGGGTAAGCAGGGAAACCACGGGTAGGGTATTTGACGAAAATACCAACAAGAAAGTAAAGGTACACGTTACGACACCGAATCAGAACTTTGACAACGTCGAGATTGCATTGAGACGTAACTTCGACAAGTGAGTGACAAAGACGGCAAAGCCCTCAAATCGGACTATGTTGCGTTTTAGATTGTAATCTTGACTCTCTGCATTGACTACTGTCGAAACAGGATTTGTAAGACGAACCGATCTGTTTAGTTTCTAACAAATCGTACTGTTGACTCTTAGATTGTAATCATGACCGTTTCAATTGACTAGTGTCGCAACCGCCGTCATTTGACAAAACCATCTGTTAGGTGTCCGACAAATCGAATTATGTTGAGTTTTAGATTGTAATTTGGACTTTGCATCGTCTACTGTTGTAATCGCTTCCTAGGACGATGCGCTTTATTGGGTGCCTGACAAATCGTACTGTTGAGATTTAGATTGCAGTCATGTCTGGCCGCATTGACTGCGTTCGTAACCGCAGTTAAATGTCGAGACGTTCAATGTCTGGCAATTGGATTTGTGTTGAGTTTTAGATTGTAATATTGACTGTTATTCATTGTGTCGGTTCACTACCTGCCACATATGGCATATGTATGCAATACATTTCCGACTCGTTGACTCAAATCGGACTATGTTGGGTTTTAGATTGTATTTCGAACTTTGCATCCTCTACTGTCGTAATCGCATTCGTAGGACGGTGCGCTTTATTGGGTGCCTGAAAAATCGTACTATGTTGAGATTTAGATTGCAGGTCGATGTCTGGCAAATGGATTTGTGTTGAGTTTTAGATTTTAATCTGGAGTGTTATCCATTGTGTCGGTTCACTACCTGCCACATATGGCATATGTATACAATACGTTTCCGACTCGTTGAACTGGAAAATTGTAGACCTTCCTAGAGTATAAATACGCACCATATCCAATAATACCATCAGTTTGTGAAGAGCACCGCAGGGGTAACATGTCTCTTACCTTGATCCCTTCAATCGGCTCTGAAATGTACGATTCAAACTTTTTGGAATTGCCGGTAGAGGTACTTTCAATTATCCTACGACTATTGGACGGGAAGTCTCTATTGAGTGCAGTGACCTCATATTCCAGGCTAATGCAGGTGTGCAAAGGCGACGGATGCCTGGTCAGCAATCTCAAGCGTCACATTCGCAAGGTAAAGCAACACGAGAAGCGAAAGTTGACAGACTCCAACATGGGGGTAAGGGTAAGCAGGCAAACCACGGGTAGGGTAACTAACGAAAATACCAACCAGAAGGTAAAGGTACACGTTCCGACACCGAATCAGAACTTTGACAACGTCGAGATTGCTTGAGACGTAACTTCGATAAGCGAGCGACAAAGACGGCAAAGCCCTCAAATTGGACTATGTTGCGTTTTAGATTGTAATCTTGACTCTCTGCATTGACTACTGTCGAAACAGCATTTGTAAGACGAACCGATCTGTTTAGTTTCTAACAAATCGTACTGTTGACTATTAGATTGTAATCATGACCGTTGCAATTGACTAGTGTCGCAACCGCCGTCATTTGAGAAAACCATCTGTTAGGTGTCCGACAAATCGAATTATGTTGAGTTTTAGATTGTAATTTGGACTTTGCATCGTCTACTGTTGTAATCGCTTCCTAGGACGATGCGCTTTATTGGGTGCCTGACAAATCGCACTGTTGAGATTTAGATTGCAGTCATGTCTGGCCGCATTGACTGCGTTCGTAACCGCAGTTAAATGTCGAGACTCTAAGTTCGATGTCTGGCAAATGGATTTGTGTTGAGTTTTAGATTGGAATATTGACTGTTATCCATTGTGTCGGTTCACTACCTGCCACATATGGCATATGTATGCAATACGTTTCCGACTCGTTGACTCAAATCGGACTATGTTGCGTTTTAGATTGTACTTCGCACTTTGCATCCTCTACTGTCGTAATCGCATTCGTAGGACGGTGCGCTTTATTGGGTGCCTGAAAAATCCTACTATGTTGAGATTTAGATTGCAGGGCGATGTCTGGCAAATGGATTACCTGCCACATATGGCATATGTATACAATACGTTTCCGACTCGTTGAACTGGAAAATTGTAGATCTTCCTAGAGTATAAATACGCACCATATCAAATAATACCCTCAGTTTGTGAAGAGCACCGCAGGGGTAACATGTCTCTTACCTTGATCCCTTCAATCGGCTCTGAAATGTACGATTCAAACTTTTTGGAATTGCCGGAAGAGGTACTTTCAATTATCCTACGACTATTGGACGGGAAGTCTCTATTGAATGCGGTGACCTCATTATTCCGGGCTAATGAAGGTGTGCAAAGGCGACGGATGCCTGGTCAGCAATCTCAAGCGTCACATTCGCAAGGTAAAGCAACACGAGAAGCGACAGTTGACAAACCCCAACATGGGGGTAAGGGTAAGCAGGCAAACCACGGGTAGGGTAACTAACGAAAATACCAACCAGAAGGTAAAGGTACACGTTCCGACACCGTATCAGAACTTTGACAACGTCCAGATTGCATTGAGACGTAACTTCGATAAGCGAGTGACAAAGACGGCAAAGCCCTCAAATCGGACTATGTTGCGTTTTAGATTGTAATCTTGACTCTCTGCATTGACTACTGTCGAAACAGGATTTGTAAGACGAACCGCTTTATTGGGTGCCTGACAAATCGCACTGTTGAGATTTAGATTGCAGTCATGTCTGGCCGCATTGACTGCGTTCGTAACCGCAGTTAAATGTCGAGACTCTAAGTTGGATGTCTGGCAAATGGATTTGTGTTGAGTTTTAGATTGGAATATTGACTGTTATCCATTGTGTCGGTTCACTACCTGCCACATATGGCATATGTATGCAATACGTTTCCGACTCGTTGACTCAAATCGGACTATGTTGCGTTTTAGATTGTACTTCGCACTTTGCATCCTCTACTGTCGTAATCGCATTCGTAGGACGGTGCGCTTTATTGGGTGCCTGAAAAATCGTACTATGTTGAGATTTAGATTGCAGGGCGATGTCTGGCAAGTGGATTACCTGCCACATATGGCATATGTATACAATACGTTTCCGACTCGTTGAACTGGAAAATTGTAGACCTTCCTAGAGTATAAATACGCACCATATCCAATAATACCCTCAGTTTGTGAAGAGCACCGCAGGGGTAACATGTCTCTTACCTTGATCCCTTCAATCGGCTCTGAAATGTACGATTCAAACTTTTTGGAATTGCCGGAAGAGGTACTTTCAATTATCCTACGACTATTGGACGGGAAGTCTCTATTGAATGCGGTGACCTCATTATTCCGGGCTAATGCAGGTGTGCAAAGGCGACGGATGCCTGGTCAGCAATCTCAAGCGTCACATTCGCAAGGTAAAGCAACACGAGAAGCGACAGTTGACAAACCCCAACATGGGGGTAAGGGTAAGCAGGCAAACCAAGGGTAGGGTAACTAACGAAAATACCAACCAGAAGGTAAAGGTACACGTTCCGACACTGTATCAGAACTTTGACAACGTCCAGATTGCATTGAGACGTAACTTCGATAAGCGAGTGACAAAAACGGCAAAGCCCTCAAATCGGACTATGTTGCGTTTCAGATTATAATCTTGACTCTCTGCATTGACTACTGTCGAAACCGCATTTGTAAGACGAACCGATCTGTTTAGTTTCTAACAAATCGTACTGTTGACTCTTAGATTGTAATCATGACCGTTTCAATTGACTAGTGTCGCAACCGCCGTCATTTGACAAAACCATCTGTTAGGTGTCCGACAAATCGAATTATGTTGAGTTTTAGATTGTAATTTGGACTTTGCATCGTCTACTGTTGTAATCGCTTCCTAGGACGATGCGCTTTATTGGGTGCCTGACAAATCGTACTGTTGAGATTTAGATTGCAGTCATGTCTGGCCGCATTGACTGCGTTCGTAACCGCAGTTAAATGTCGAGACTCTAAGTTCGATGTCTGGCAAATGGATTTGTGTTGAGTTTTAGATTGTAATATTGACTGTTATCCATTGTGTCGGTTCACTACCTGCCACATATGGCATATGTATGCAATACATTTCCGACTCGTTGACTGAAATCGGACTATGTTGGGTTTTAGATTGTACTTCGCACTTTGCATCCTCTACTGTCGTAATCGCATTCGTAGGACGGTGCGCTTTATTGGGTGCCTGAAAAATCGTACTATGTTGAGATTTAGATTGCAGGTCGATGTCTGGAAAATGGATTTGTGTTGAGTTTTAGATTTTAATCTGGAGTGTTATCCAGGGTTCGGAAACATTCACTCCCGTTCGTACGCGAACGAGAACGTGAACGTTTCAATATTCTCTGATGAGTTCTCGTTCGCGAACGAGAAGCATAAAACAAGTCCAGACCGTTCGCGTTCGCGTATGTTAGGTAGACACAATTTCCGCTGTTGTTCGTACGTGAGTGAATTGGTGAATCACACAGCGTGCGTTCATATATGTACCTATAAGTTGCATCGATACGTTCGCGAACGTTCACTGCTGTCGTTCGCGTTCATAGGTGAATGTAAGTGCTGCGTTAAATATTCGCGGAAATTTGTTGCGGTTCTATTCTATCTTCTATGCGTTTCGGATTTAGAAAGAAACTTGCGGGAGATTATCAGAAATTGTTCAGAACTCCCCAAGGATCACATCCACAACCACTATTTTTTTCCCAGCCCCCACCCTCCCCTACAGTACCCTAAAAATGAGGCAATATTTTCCCCAAATTTACAATTTTACAAAGTTACGTGATTTATTATTTTTTGCAGAAATTACTATTATTGACTTATTGACATGTTTTTTTGTCATTTATTAACTAATTTAAAATTGTTTAAACAATTACCATTTGTTTAAACAAAAAATATGCGATGTTACAAATATATTTTTCTATTTTTTGCAGAAAGTATTAAATTATTGGCTTTTTGTCATTTATTAACTAATTAGCAATTGTTTAACAAATACCATTTGTTTAAACAAATATATACAATGTTGTGGACATATTTTTTAAAGGAAATTATTATTAGGTTATTGGCATTTTTTTACGGACAAGTTTTCTTTTTTTGGAGAAGTTATGATTAGATTATTCTTCTTTGTCATTAATTAACTTCTTTGCAATTGGTTGCGTTTACACAGTGCTCTTCCATCTGTGCTACTGAGGCTCAGATGGGAGAGCATTGTGCTACAAATGCAAAGGTCCCTGGTTCGAATTCAGGTTGTGGCTGTAATATTTGATTTATTTAAAAAAATTGCATCCCGCCTGGATATCAATCACCATCTTAGATACATTGAATATTTCACCATTACGGTAGTATGTCCGTATGATACGGTATGTTCGTAAATTCATTTCTAGTTAATTTAAAATTGTTTAAACAATTACCATTTGTTTAAACAATAATATACGATGTTACGAACATATTTTTCCATTTCTTTGCAAAAATTATTAAATTATTATTTTCTTTAGTCATTTATTAACTAATTAGCGATTGTTTAAACAATTACCATTTGTTTCAAACAAAAATATTTGATGTTACGCACATATTTTTCTAATTGTGTAGAAATTATTAGATTATTGGCTTTTTTGTCATTTATTAACTAATTTGCAATTGTTTAAACAAATACCATTTATTTAAACAAATATATACATTGTAATGGACATAATTTTCTACAGTTGCATAAATTATTACTAGATTATTGGCATTTTTTTAACATTTATTAACTAATTTGTAATTGTTTAAACAAATACTATTTGTTTAAACAAATACTATTTGATTAAACAAATATATACATTATTACGGATATATTTTTTATATTTATTGCAGAAACTATTATTATATTATTGAGTTTTTGTCATTTGTTTATTTGCAATTCTTTAAACAATTACCATTTGTTTAAACAAAAATTTACAATGTTTTTGTTTTTCGTTTTGTAGAAATTATTATTGTTACATTGTTAGCATGTTTTTTTGTAATTTGTTACTTAATGTGCAATTGTTTGAACAAGTAAATTTGTATAAACAATAATATACAATGTTAGTACGTATTTCTTGGCAAAAATTATTGTAGTATTTCTGGTCTCTAATTTTGGAGGTTTTACGCTATCGGTCAAACCAATAATGTGGTTGCAACACTAATTATTATTATTTTGACTATTGCAAATTAGTTAATTAATGACTAACAATGCTAACAATCTCATAATAATTTCTCAAAAGAAATATATGTCCGTAACATTGTATATTTTTCTAAACAAATGGCATTTGTTTGAACAACTGCAAATTAGTTAATAAATGACGAAAAAGCCAATAATCTAATAATTTCTGCACAATTAGAAAAATATGTGCGTAACATCAAATATTTTTGTTTAAACAAATGGCCATTGTTTAAACAATTCCTAATTAGTTAATAAGTGACAAAAACAAGCATTTAATAATGTTTGCAAAAAATGGAAAAATATGTTAGTAACATCGTATACTTTTGTTTAAACAAAAAGTAATTGTTTAAATAATTTTAAATTAGTTTATAAATGACAAAAAAACATGTCAATAATCCTATAATAGTAATTTCCGCAAAAAAAATAATGAAATGACGTAACTTTGTAAAACTGTAAATTTGGGGAAAATTTTGCCTGATTTTTAGGGTACTGCAGGGGAGGGTGGGGGCTGTGAAAAAAATTGTGGTTGTGGATTTTATCCTTGGAGAATTTTGAACAATTTCTGATAATCTCCCGCAACTTTTTTTTATAAATCTGAAACGCATGGAAGATAGAATAGAACCACATCAACTTTCCGCGAATGTTTGACGCAGCAGTTACATTCACCTATGAACGCGAACGACAGCAGTGACCGTTCGCGAACGTATCGATGCAACTGATAGCTACATATAAGAACGCACGCTGTGTGACTCACTAATACACACGCGTACGAACAACAGCAGACATTTTTGCTACCTAACATACGCGAACGCGAACGATCTGGACTTGTTTTATGCTTCTCGTTCGCGAACGAGAACGCATCAGAGAATATTGAAACGTTCACGTTCAAGTGTAAAATCATAAATGTACGTACGCGAACGTTCATAAATGAATATTTCCGAACCCTGGTGTTATCCATTGTGTCGGTTCACTACCTGCCACATATGGCATATGTATACAATACGTTTCCGACTCGTTGAACTGGAAAATTGTAGACCTTCGTAGAGTATAAATACGCACCATATCCAATAATACCATCAGTTTGTGAAGAGCACCGCAGGGGTAACATGTCTCTTACCTTGACCCCTTCAATCGGCTCTGAAGTGTACGATTCAAACTTTTTGGAATTGCCGGTAGAGGTACTTTCAATCATCCTACGACTATTGGACGGGAAGTCTCTATTGAATGCAGTGACCTCATATTCCAGGCTAATGCAGGTGTGCAAAGGCGACGGATGCCTGGTCAGCAATCTCAAGCGTCACATTCGGAAGGTAAAGCAACACGAGGAGCGAAAGTTGACAAACCCCAACATGGGGGTAAGGGTAAGCAGGCAAACCACGGGTAGGGTATTTGACTAAAATACCAACAAGAAGGTAAAGGCACACGTTCCGACACCGTATCAGAACTTTGACAACGTCGAGATTGCATTGAGACGTAACTTCGATAAGCGAGTGACAAAGACGGCAAAGCCCTCAAATCGGACTATGTTGCGTTTTAGATTGTAATCTTGACTCTCTGCATTGACTACTGTCGAAACAGCATTTGTAAGACGAACCGATCTGTTTAGTTTCTAACAAATCGTACTGTTGACTCTTAGATTGTAATCATGACCGTTTCAATTGACTAGTGTCGCAACGGCCGTTATTTGACATAACCATCTGTTAGGTGTCCGACAAATCGAATTATGTTGAGTTTTAGATTGTAATTTGGAGTTTGCATCGTCTACTGTTGTAATCGCTTCCTAGGACGATGCGCTTTATTGGGTGCCTGACAAATCGTACTGTTGAGATTTAGATTGCAATCATGTCTGGCCGCATTGACTGCGTTCGTAACCGCAGTTAAATGTCGAGACTCTAAGTTCAATGTCTGGCAATTGGATTTGTGTTGAGTTTTAGATTGTAATATTGACTGTTATTCATTGTGTCGGTTCACTACCTGCCACATATGGCATATGTATGCAATACATTTCCGACTCGTTGACTCAAATCGGACTATGTTGGGTTTTAGATTGTACTTCGAACTTTGCATCCTCTACTGTCGTAATCGCATTCGTAGGACGGTGCGCTTTATTGGGTGCCTGAAAAATCGTACTATGTTGAGATTTAGATTACAGGTCGATCTCTGGCAAATGGATTTGTGTTGAGTTTTAGATTGTAATCTGGAGTGTTATCCATTGTGTCGGTTCACTACCTGCCACATATAGCATATGTATACAATACGTTTCCGACTCGTTGAACTGGAAAATTGTAGACCTTCCTAGAGTATAAATACGCACCATATCCAATAATACCATCAGTTTGTGAAGAGCACCGCAGGGGTAACATGTCTCTTACCTTGATCCCTTCAATCGGCTCTGAAATGTACGATTCAAACTTTTTGGAATTGCCGGTAGAGGTACTTTCAATTATCCTACGACTATTGGACGGGAAGTCTCTATTGAGTGCAGTGACCTCATATTCCAGGCTAATGCAGGTGTGCAAAGGCGACGGATGCCTGGTCAGCAATCTCAAGCGTCACATTCGCAAGGTAAAGCAACACGAGAAGCGAAGGTTGACAGACCCCAACATGGGGGTAAGGGTAAGCAGGGAAACCACGGGTAGGGTATTTGACGAAAATACCAACAAGAAAGTAAAGGTACACGTTACGACACCGAATCAGAACTTTGACAACGTCGAGATTGCATTGAGACGTAACTTCGATAAGTGAGTGACAAAGACGGCAAAGCCCTCAAATCGGACTATGTTGCGTTTTAGATTGTAATCTTGACTCTCTGCATTGACTACTGTCGAAACAGGATTTGTAAGACGAACCGATCTGTTTAGTTTCTAACAAATCGTACTGTTGACTCTTAGATTGTAATCATGACCGTTTCAATTGACTAGTGTCGCAACCGCCGTCATTTGACAAAACCATCTGTTAGGTGTCCGACAAATCGAATTATGTTGAGTTTTAGATTGTAATTTGGACTTTGCATCGTCTACTGTTGTAATCGCTTCCTAGGACGATGCGCTTTATTGGGTGCCTGACAAATCGTACTGTTGAGATTTAGATTGCAGTCATGTCTGGCCGCATTGACTGCGTTCGTAACCGCAGTTAAATGTCGAGACGTTCAATGTCTGGCAATTGGATTTGTGTTGAGTTTTAGATTGTAATATTGACTGTTATTCATTGTGTCGGTTCACTACCTGCCACATATGGCATATGTATGCAATACATTTCCGACTCGTTGACTCAAATCGGACTATGTTGGGTTTTAGATTGTACTTCGAACTTTGCATCCTCTACTGTCGTAATCGCATTCGTAGGACGGTGCGCTTTATTGGGTGCCTGAAAAATCGTACTATGTTGAGATTTAGATTGCAGGTCGATCTCTGGCAAATGGATTTGTGTTGAGTTTTAGATTGTAATCTGGAGTGTTACCCATTGTGTCGGTTCACTACCTGCCACATATGGCATATGTATACAATACGTTTCCGACTCGTTGACTGGAAAATTGTAGACCTTCCTAGAGTATAAATACGCACCATATCCAATAATACCATCCGATGGACGGCATTCCGAAAATCTCTAATCGATAAAGGTATTACTTTCAAATCCGCCATCACCACCACCCACGGCATAAAAGTTCTAACCGAAACAATGGAGGAATACAACAAGGTTATTGACCTCCTTAAGAATACCTCCACTGAGCACCATACCTTTTCTCGCCCCGAGGACAGAGATTTACATGTCGTTATCAGGGGCACGTTTCTCGAGATCTCTCTCGACGAAATTAAGCAGGATTTGATTGAGCAAGGCTTCGAGCCAATTAAAATCCTCCGCATGAAACATCCACGCACAAAAGCAGAAATGCCACTCATTCTGGTCTCGGTCAAAAGAGAACAGAAAAATATCTACAACGTAAAAGATATCTGCGGGCTCATCGTCTCTGTGGAGGCGCTCAAAAGGACCCCGGGAGTGGGTCAATGTCACCGTTGCCTTCTCTTCGGACACGGATCCACTTTTTGCAGCGCTAAACAGCGATGCGTCCAGTGCGGTGGAGAACACGCAGAGGCGGACTGCGATGCTCCACCAGAAGCACCTGCTCAATGCTACAACTGTGGAGAGGCTCACAGAGCTTCGTATAGAGGCTGTAAAGTAGCTGTGAAAGCCCGCCCTCGCAAGGCTCCTAATAATGCTGGTAATCCACCTCGAAAGGTACAGCCAGTTGCTCAAACGCAACCACAAACCACTTCTAAACCGGCTCCTCCACAATTGCTCCCCGGAGCACGGCCTTCCATGGCCCAAGTCGTACAGCGAAATAAGCAGCCGTTGGCAAACGCAAGCAAAACTCCGCTTGGCGACGCCAACCTCGTAGGCGCCATAACGAAACTCACCGAGGTAGCTCACGTAATGCTCGAGCTAGTGCTAAACATCCAGCAGCTTCTAGCTGGGCATTCCAATTATTCTAGTCAAAATGTCTAGTCAGTCATATGTCTCGTCCATTTACAATTATCCGTTAATTTATTCTATTTATTTATTTTTCAATGATGTCACAAAATAAAAAAGTTAAACCCCGCAAGTTGAACATCCTGGCCTGGAATGCAAATGGCCTTCGCCAAAGAATCCGAGAGCTCGAGGAATGCGCTATCAGGCACGAAGCCGACATCGTCCTAGTGTCTGAGACGCACCTCAAGCCCTGCCATCGTGTAACAATTCCAAATTACTCATGTTACAGAAACGACCGACTAACTGGTCGTTGCGGAGGTACTGCTCTGTATATCAAAAATACCATCCTGCACGATGAATGCATCACACCCGCCCTCAATCATCTTGAGGCGACGGTAGTAAAGGTCCACACGGCCATGGGAAGTATCCTAATAGTCTCCGCATACAACCCTCCGACCAAAAGAACTCTGCAAACCGACTTCGACTCAATCTTCGATTTAGGCGAGCGAGTTCTGATGGCCGGAGACATCAATGCTAAACACCACCGGTGGAACTCGATTAAAACAAACACCAACGGGATTGCATTAAGGGCAATCACCGACCTCATGGGCATAGTCGTCGAAGCCCCCACAAATCCCACAAGATACGGCCAGGAGAACCATACTCCAGATATTCTGGATATAGTTCTCCTGAAGAACATCACGCTATCTAAGTCGCCTATCACTCTCACTGAACTGTCGTCCGACCATCTACCGATCGTTTTCAAAGTCGGAGATGGAGATACCACCGAAGAAAACGTCTCAAAACGTACTTCTTGGAAGCAATTCCAAACTAACTCCAAAAACATCCTCTCTGCAATTGACGCCGATATTAACAATATCGATTCGTCCATCCAAAATCTCGAAACAGGGCTTTTACAAGCATACGAAGCAGCCACAACAAGTAAAAAGAGCGCAATAAAGCACGGTGAAATTCCATTAGAAATCGCCATGCTTATTCAGGCACGCAGGGCGGCGCTTAAAAAGTTTAATCAAACTTTATCACCAGCTGATAGAGCTGTGAAAAACCGGCTCTCCAATCTCGTGAAAAGGGCTCTGCAGGACCACAAAAACTCCCTATGGGAAAAGAAACTAGAGTCGCTTTCCACCCAAGACAATTCCCTGTGGTTCCTTAGCAGAGTCCTGCGAAAAAGGAGAGTCCCTATCGGTCCGCTACAGCACGATGGCATTTTTGCTACCACAGACGCCGAAAAAGCGGAACTTTTTGCCGCTCGGCTCGCTGAGCAGTTTCACAATTCTTTACCGGATGAACAACAACATCTCGACATTCGAGAACAACTGCAACGAGATAGACTCTCTACAGTCGCAGTTCCTCTTCCTCCCGCGGATGACGCCGAAATCCAGGGCATAATTAACGGTCTAAAACCCAAAAAGGCCCCTGGAATTGACAACATCTCCAATATGATGTTAAGAAATGCCCCTAAAAAGGCATTTCAATAATAACATCTATTGCCAACCAAATTCTAGTCAGCGGCAAATTTCCAACCTCATGGAAAAAGGCCAACGTTATCATGATTCCTAAACCCGCGAAGCCCCGAAACAACCCGGGCAGCTACAGACCCATTAGTCTTCTGTCTAGCGTGTCAAAAGTAGTTGAACGCGTCATCCTTTCGCGTCTCCTCTCAGAGTGTGTCGACAAAAACATAATTCCTGACGAGCAGTTCGGCTTCAGGGAAGCGCACGGCACTGAACTTCAGCTCCTGAGAATGACCGAGGAAGTCTTCAGTGCCATGGACAGCAGGGAGTCCACTTTGGGCGCCTTTCTGGACATGGAGATGGCGTTCGATTGTGTCTGGCACGGGGGCCTGATTGCCAAACTATTTACATTCGGGATCAACCCGGCCATTATTTATTTAATTGAGAGCTACCTCACGGACCGCGCATTCTCGGTATCCGTGGGTGGCTCTAGTTCTTCTGTGAAGGTCATGAGGGCCGGCGTACCACAGGGCTCTGTCCTATCCCCGACGCTATACACCCTTTTCACGGCGGACATTCCAAAGTCACCGCTCACGTCAATCTATTCCTACGCAGATGACACAGCTATCCTCGCCAGCTGTGTCAGCTCGCTGTTAGCGTCACGAAGGCTACAAGAACATCTAAATGCCTTAGACCGGTATTTCTCCCGCTGGAAATTAACCCCCAACGCGGGGAAAAGCCAGTACATAAACTTCACGACCAAACGAAACCCAGATACACACGCTATTAGACTGAACAACATAGCAATTCCACTCTCGCACACGGTCAAGTATTTGGGTGTCACTTTCGATCAGAAAATGTCCTGGACGCAACAGATAATAAACGCGGCGAACAAGGGCTCGTCCGTCATAAAAATGACGTACCCTCTTGTTCACCGACACGGCAAACTATCTCTGCATAATAAAATCCTGCTCTACAAGCAGGTAATTAGGCCAACGATAACCTATGGCTGCATGGCTTGGGGAGCGGCCAGTAAAACCCACTTGCACAAATTAGAAGTGATACAAAACAAGTTTCTGAGGATCGTTGTGAACGCGCCGTTCCGAATGCGGAATGAGCATATTAGGGAGGAGCTAGGTATCTCTACTATTAGAGAATACATCTCCAAACTGAATATCAAGAGGCTCGGCAAGGCCTCCGATCACGCGAATCCACTCATAGCGCAATCGCTAAACTATCTCCCACACAGACGCACTCTCAGAAACAGACCGAAAACGATACTCCTCAATGAGTAATCGAATTTTGTGATTAGTCCCATTTACACTGCATGTTAATTTATTCAAATATTTTATCGCTTACCCTGCCTAAGCAAAATTATAGTCAACCTATTCTAGTCATGTGGTCGTTTCATTGTTTATTTATCTATTTACTCTTTACATTACTATTCTACTCCACGAACGGCCATACAACACACACTTATGGACCGAAAAATAGTTTATCGACAAGGGCCGAGAGGCTATGACGGTCGCCTTCTGTCCGAGATATCCGGGATCGATCCTCGGTGGGACCATTTATTTGAAAATGTAACAAGTTATAAAAAATATGTAAATAAAACTCAAAAAACCAAAAAAGTAGTTACAAGAAAATATAAGCTCTTGAACCCGTTTTTTTTTGGGCTTTTTCTAGGCCAAAATAGAAACTAGCTGGAGGCGTCTACGCGTCTCTCTCTAGTCAGGGTTTCTCGCACTCTGCTGCTCGACAACAGTCCAGGCGGACAGGCAAATTGGGAAGAAATAAACCTCGCAAACTATTTATAAACAACCACCTACCGAGCCATAAAACTCGATAGTCCACGTCAACATACACAACTGTAATTTATTCATATAGCAGCCAACCGGCTGCAGCTATTCATTATAGTTCCTTTTTCGCTACTACGCGGCATTTTTGTGTAGTACATAAGTTGCTAATTGGAGTCTAAAGGCCTCTGGCCTGACTTCTAATCTCGAAAACAAAATAGGTTACAGGATACCATCAGTTTGTGAAGAGCACCGCAGGGGTAACATGTCTCTTACCTTGATCCCTTCAATCGGCTCTGAAATGTACGATTCAAACTTTTTGGAATTGCCGGTAGAGGCAGTTTCAATTATCCTACGACTATTGGACGGGAAGTCTCTATTGAGTGCAGTGACCTCATATTCCAGGCTAATGCAGGTGTGCAAAGGCGACGGATGCCTGGTCAGCAATCTCAAGCGTCACATTCGCAAGGTAAAGCAACACGAGAAGCGAAAGTTGACAGACCCCAACATGGGGGTAAGGGTAAGCAGGCAAACCACGGGTAGGGTATTTGACGAAAATACCAACAAGAAGGTAAAGGTACACGTTCCGACACCGAATCAGAACTTTGACAACGTCGAGATTGCATTGAGACGTAACTTCGATAAGCGAGTGACAAAGACGGCAAAGCCCTCAAATCGGACTATGTTGCGTTTTAGATTGTAATCTTGACTCTCTGCATTGACTACTGTCGAAACAGCATTTGTAAGACGAACCGATCTGTTTAGTTTCTAACAAATCGTACTGTTGACTCTTAGATTGTAATCATGACCGTTTCAATTGACTAGTATCGCAACCGCCGTCATTTGACAAAACCATCTGTTAGGTGTCCGACAAATCGAATTATGTTGAGTTTTAGATTGTAATTTGGACTTTGCATCGTCTACTGTTGTAATCGCTTCCTAGGACGATGCGCTTTATTGGGTGCCTGACAAATCGTACTGTTGAGATTTAGATTGCAGTAATGTCTGGCCGCATTGACTGCGTTCGTAACCGCAGTTAAATGTCGAGACTCTAAGTTCAATGTCTGGCAATTGGATTTGTGTTGAGTTTTAGATTGTAATATTGACTGTTATTCATTGTGTCGGTTCACTACCTGCCACATATGGCATATGTATGCAATACATTTCCGACTCGTTGACTCAAATCGAACTATGTTGGGTTTTAGATTGTACTTCGAACTTTGCATCCTCTACTGTCGTAATCGCATTCGTAGGACGGTGCGCTTTATTGGGTGCCTGAAAAATCGTACTATGTTGAGATTTAGATTGCAGGTCGATCTCTGGCAAATGGATTTGTGTTGAGTTTTAGATTGTAATCTGGAGTGTTATCCATTGTGTCGGTTCACTACCTGCCACATATGGCATATGTATGCAATACATTTCCGACTCGTTGACTGAAATCGGACTATGTTGGGTTTTAGATTGTACTTCGCACTTTGCATCCTCTACTGTCGTAATCGCATTCGTAGGACGGTGCGCTTTATTGGGTGCCTGAAAAATCCTACTATGTTGAGATTTAGATTGCAGGACGATGTCTGGCAAATGGATTACCTGCCACACATGGCATATGTATACAATACGTTTCCGACTCGTTGAACTGGAAAATTGTAGACCTTCCTAGAGTATAAATACGCACCATATCCAATAATACCCTCAGTTTGTGAAGAGCACCGCAGGGGTAACATGTCTCTTACCTTGATCCCTTCAATCGGCTCTGAAATGTACGATTCAAACTTTTTGGAATTGCCGGTAGAGGTACTTTCAATTATCCTACGACTATTGGACGGGAAGTCTCTATTGAGTGCAGTGACCTCATATTCCAGGCTAATGCAGGTGTGCAAAGGCGACGGATGCCTGGTCAGCAATCTCAAGCGTCACATTCGCAAGGTAAGGCAACACGAGAAGCGAAAGTTGACAGACCCCAACATGGGGGTAAGGGTAAGCAGGCAAACCACGGGTAGGGTATTTGACGAAAATACCAACAAGAAGGTAAAGGTACTCGTTCCGACACCGAATCAGAACTTTGACAACGTCGAGATTGCATTGAGACGTAACTTCGATAAGCGAGTGACAAAGACGGCAAAGCCCTCAAATCGGACTATGTTGCGTTTTAGATTGTAATCTTGACTCTCTGCATTGACTACTGTCGAAACAGCATTTGTAAGACGAACCGATCTGTTTGGTTTCTCACAAATCGTACTGTTGACTATTAGATTGTAATCATGACCGTTTCAATTGACTAGTGTCGCAACCGCCGTCATTTGACAAAACCCTCTGTTAGGTGTCCGACAAATCGAATTATGTTGAGTTTTAGATTGTAATTTGGACTTTGCATCGTCTACTGTTGTAATCGCTTCCTAGGACGATGCGCTTTATTGGGTGCCTGACGAATCGTATTGTTGAGATTTAGATTGCAGTCATGTCTGGCCGCATTGACTGTATTCGTAACCGCAGTTAAATGTCGAGACTCTAAGTTCGATGTCTGGCAAATGGATTTGTGTTGAGTTTTAGATTGTAATATTGACTGTTATCCATTGTGTCGGTTCACTACCTGCCACATATGGCATATGTATGCAATACGTTTCCGACTCGTTGACTCAAATCGGACTATGTTGCGTTTTAGATTGTACTTCGCACTTTGCATCCTCTACTGTCGTAATCGCATTCGTAGGACGGTGCGCTTTATTGGGTGCCTGAAAAATCCTACTATGTTGAGATTTAGATTGCAGGGCGATGTCTGGCAAATGGATTACCTGCCACATATGGCATATGTATACAATACGTTTCCGACTCGTTGAACTGGAAAATTGTAGACCTTCCTAGAGTATAAATATGCATCATATCCAATAATACCCTCAGTTTGTGAAGAGCACCGCAGGGGTAACATGTCTCTTACCTTGATCCCTTCAATCGGCTCTGAAATGTACGATTCAAACTTTTTGGAATTGCCGGAAGAGGTACTTTCAATTATCCTACGACTATTGGACGGGAAGTCTCTATTGAATGCGGTGACCTCATATTCCAGGCTAATGCAGGTGTGCACAGGCGACGGATGCCTGGTCAGCAATCTCAAGCGTCACATTCGCAAGGTAAAGCAACACGAGAAGCGACAGTTGACAAACCCCAACATGGGGGTAAGGGTAAGCAGGCAAACCACGGGTAGGGTAACTAACGAAAATACCAACCAGAAGGTAAAGGTACACGTTCCGACACCGTATCAGAACTTTGACAACGTCGAGATTGCATTGAGACGTAACTTCGATAAGCGAGTGACAAAGACGGCAAAGCCCTCAAATCGGACTATGTTGCGTTTTAGATTGTAATCTTGACTCTCTGCATTGACTACTGTCGAAACAGCATTTGTAAGACGAACCGATCTGTTTAGTTTCTAACAAATCGTACTGTTGACTCTTAGATTGTAATCATGACCGTTTCAATTGACTAGTGTCGCAACCGCCGTTATTTGACAAAACCATCTGTTAGGTGTCCGACAAATCGAATTAATAATAATAATAATAATAATAATAATAATAATAATAAATGCCTTTATTACATAAGAAAAAAAATGAGAAATACATACATTAACGCAAATGATAAATTTTAGGGCGAAGTCCAGGTCTACGAACACACGTAGCCTGCTCAACTTAACCCACAATCGTACATAATCGTACATAATCGTACATAAGTTGAATGAAACAAAACAAAAATATATAATGGCTATCCTAAGTAACGCTTTTTCCCGAATTGATTCATAAAAAAAAAACAAAAAAAAGGAAAAAGGACTAAATTAATGACAACAGTTCCCGATGTTTCCGCAAAACAAAAACAAAACAAAAAATAATATGCATACACCCATACACATACATATATATATACATATATATGCATACACACACACACATACACCCATAACAACGCGCAGATCACAATTACTGCCTTGACAAGAGACCGGACTTCAATCGCCGCTTAAATGATGAGGACGACAGCGAGCGCAAGCAGGGAGGAAGGTCGTTATACACATTTGCGACACAGTAGTAAAGCTTCTCTTAAACAGTTCAGTTGTGTGCATGGGTGGTGTTAAGCCACCCCTGTATCGCAAATTTAAATTGTGTACGTCAGTTCTGAACTGAATTTTGTGGTATAAATATTGGGGGAATCGAAATAGACATGCGAAATAGACATGCGGCATGTAAAAAGCGCCTGTTCGTCATATTAAGCCACCCAAGATCCCTCAACCTGTGCGAAATTGGTTCCCGCCTACGTATCCCAAAGATCAACCTCAGACACGAGTTCTGCAGCTTCTGAATCCGCCGAATGTCCCTAGCGTCAATGCATGGACCATAAACGCAATCACAGTGGTTCAAGGATGACAGGACGAGGGAATCGCACAACTGAGTCTTGGAGCGAAGATCGAGCACATGCCGGATGTTATATATCTTTCTGAGACCGCAATATGCCCGCTGTAAACATTTAGATATGTGAGTTCTATATCGGAAAGTATTGTCCATGATTAGCCCCAAGTTCTTTACTTCGTCCTTCAACGGAATTGGCACTCCACCGACACCCACCCTTATATCGTTCACTGCTCTCAACCTGTCGAATTTTCTACCGAAAAGAACCATCACAGATTTCTGTGGATTTAAGCGGAGGCAGTGATCACCGGAAAACAGACTCAATTTCTCGAGATCATGGTTTATTTTTCGACAGGCATCAACAGTGTCCGACGGATGAAAGGAGTAGTAGACCTGACTGTCATCAGCATAGCAGTGGACATTACAGTGCTCCATTATGTTGGGCATTAGCGCTATATAAATAGAAAAAAGTTGAGGTCCCATTATGGATCCCTGGACCACCCCCGCGGTCACGCGCCGCCACGATGAAGAACCGCCCGCTGAATACACCGCCTGCACACGATCGCCCAAAAAGCTTGCTATCAGAGAAACAGCCTCACGAGTCAGACCAACAAAGTGCAGAATTGCCAGCAGGAGCCTATGGTCAACCGTGTCGAAAGCCCTCGAGTAATCCAGGAAAACGGCAGCGGTCAACAGGCCTCCGTCGGTGGCAGTAAGTATGTCATCAGTGACCGACAATAGAGCCGTCTGACAACCACACCGACGTCTAAACCCAGACTGAATAACGGGGAGAACTGCGTTGATCTCCAGATGCTGTCGCAGCTGGCCATCCAATACTTTTTCCAGAATCTTGGAGAATGCAGGCAGAACACTAATAGGGTGTAGATCGCTTAACGCTTGTGGCGCCGAAATTTTGGGGATTGGAATAACACGCGCTCGTTTCCATGCCGATGGAAAGACAGAAGACGAGATACAATAATTAATTACATGAGTTATGTAAGGTAACAAATACGGAATACATAGACATATAGTACGCAGCCCAATGCCATCCTCGCCCACCGCGCTGCTTCTCAACGACCTGATGACATTAAACACGCTCTCCTCAGACACGGAACTGAATGTCAGCACCGAGGTCAAACCCGGTTTAACATTGTTCAGGTACCCATTCAATGTTTCGCGACTAGGCGTGGTTTGCGGCAAACTATCTATAAAAAAATTATTTATGTCATCCGGTATGTTTAGATGGGGTGGTATTTGGTAGGAATCTTTATTATCCAACATACTAAACTCTTTCAAATCCCGCCAAGTTGATCGATAATTAGAGCCGCCAAATCTCGCCTTAAAATAAGTTCTCTTTGCCCGCGTCACAGTTGAGTTTGTTACATTTCTGAGGGATTTGTAGTCGGTCCAGTCAGCTTCAAGCTTCGTTCTCTTAAATTTGCGCAACGCCCGATCTCGCTGGTTCATCATAGCCTTAATATCCTCAGTTAGCCAGGGCGAGTGCTCTTTCGTAATTCGATAAGTCTTAAATGGCGCATGTATATCCAAGACAGCCGTAATATTTTCATTAATAAATTCTACCTTTCCGTCAATATTATTAATATCATAGATGTTTCTCCACGGTATCGATTGAAGATGTTCATTAAATACTTCATAGTTTAAATGTCTGTAATCTCTAGAACACTTTAGCAATGGCGGCGCTACCGCAGCACGATACCCCAATTTACAGTAAATAAGGCAATGGTCGGCTACGTCCGGACACTCAATAACCCCACTTGATTTGATCGAATTCTGACAATTATTGAAAATTACGTCTATAAGTGTACTAGATGTTGCCGATGTACGCGTTGGCTGGTTAATAAGTTGCACAAGCGAAAAAGATTCAATAAATTGAGTAAAAAGCAACGCGGCACTTTAGTGTACATTCAACAAATTAATATTAATGTCTCCCAAACACACAAATTCATCACATACAGGCAACACCAGAGAGATAATACTCTCTAGGCGATCCAGAAACTGCGGAACGCTACAATTTGGCGGTCTATAAACGGTACCGATCACCAGCCTGACTCCATGCAATCTCAGAGACACCCACAGGCACTCAACCTCCCCGCGAATCTGCAAAACTCGCGGGCTAAGCCCCGCCCTGACATACATCACCACACCGCCACCCCTACCCCCCACACGATCGCGTCGCAAAAAAGAATAGCCCTGAACGTAAAAATTCTCATCAGGAAAACCGTCATGAAGCCAGGTCTCACTAGTCGTCATAATGTCACACTTAGTTCTTACCATACAGTTGCGAAGGCCCTCAAAGTTTCGGATAAGTGACCGCGCATTGAGATGGGCAACATGCAAATCAGTCATTTATACACTACAAAAAAGTAAATTTTTCACAAACATGACCAGCTAATATAAATAGTTATTCAGTGATATAGAGATTAATAAAAAAAAAACAAAAACTCGTATTTATCAGACAGTAATGTACACAAAACTACCACAAGACGTATTGAAGATTTTTGTTTTTTCTCTCTCAATACTAACAACACAGAGAACAAGTGCAGAAACTTCGGATCTCGCAACAATACCCGGTATATCAAAAACGTCAACGGAAACTGCCAAAAAATAAAAAGTTAAACTAGTAAGTGAAAGAAAAAGAATAATGTATAAATCAATTCAATAATAAATCAATCCAAGGGAGCAAACTGAAGCACTCTACACTGACAGCAATCTCTCGGCAGCAATAAAACAAAAACAAATACGCACAATTTGAGGTATAAAACTACTAATTAGGACTAAGCAAATAAGAGGCGCAGACTTACTCAGGCTATAACTTTAGATACAACACCGTCCTTGTTCTTGAGAAACACAACACCATCACTGGTCCACACGTTGCCGCGGCCGAATTCTTTCACCAATCCGGTCACCTCTCTTGCACGGAGATGCGTTAGATCCTCCCTAATGGTAATATCAGACCCCTTCAGCTTCTTCTTGTTTTGGAAGACCACATGTTTGGTTTTGTGGCTGACAAACTTTACTAAGATCGGTCGCGCTTTATTGCTACGCGGACCAACTCGATGACACCTATCAATATCCTCTGGACGAACAGGAACACTTAGTTTTTTATTCAGTAGGTCTAACACCAAGGATTCAGGGCTCCCAGGTGTCTCTTCCACACCGTACACGCGGACACTGTTCCGCCGGCTATACTGCTCCAGCTGGTCCCCCTTTTTCTGGCAGTCGGCCTTCATACTGGAGCTTTCAACTTTTAGTGCCGTTATTTCGCTTTCCAAGATTTGGATTTTACTGTCCATTTGAACAATATTTTCCTGAAGTTCCGCAAACTGCTGCTTCACAAGGTCCGTGACAACAGACGTGATGACTTTCAAAAAAGATTCTTTTTTAAAAACTTCGACCATGACCTCCTCAAATTCGCTCACTTGCTTCTTCGTGACTACCATTTTAACTTGAGTATGTCGAAAAACAATCTAACGGTCACAAACTATCACAATTAGCCGTGAAGCACAATCTTTATATTCCCTTAACCTCGCAAATTTAACTTAAGCTGCCGAGCGACCTTAACACGTGTTACTCGTAAGCCATCAGAATGTGTCTTTTATTATTATGTTGAGTTTTAGATTGTAGTTTGGACTTTGCATCGTCTACTGTTGTAATCGCTTCCTAGGACGATGCGCGAGTTTTAGATTGTAATCTGGAATGTTATCCATTGTGTCGGTTCACTACCTGCCACATATGGCATATGTATACAATACGTTTCCGACTCGTTGAACTGGAAAATTGTAGACCTTCCTAGAGTATAAATACGCACCATATCCAATAATACCATCAGTTTGTGAAGAGCACCGCAGGGGTAACATGTCTCTTACCTTGATCCCTTCAATCGGCTCTGAAATGTACTATTCAAACTTTTTGGAATTGCCGGTAGAGGTACTTTCAATTATCCTACGACTATTGGACGGGAAGTCTCTATTGAGTGCAGTGACCTCATATTCCAGGCTAATGCAGGTGTGCAAAGGCGACGGATGCCTGGTCAGCAATCTCAAGCGTCACATTCGCAAGGTAAAGCAACACGAGAAGCGAAGGTTGACAGACCCCAACATGGGGGTAAGGGTAAGCAGGGAAACCACGGGTAGGGTATTTGACGAAAATACCAACAAGAAAGTAAAGGTACACGTTACGACACCGAATCAGAACTTTGACAACGTCGAGATTGCATTGAGACGTAACTTCGATAAGTGAGTGACAAAGACGGCAAAGCCCTCAAATCGGACTATGTTGCGTTTTAGATTGTAATCTTGACTCTCTGCATTGACTACTGTCGAAACAGGATTTGTAAGACGAACCGATCTGTTTAGTTTCTAACAAATCGTACTGTTGACTCTTAGATTGTAATCATGACCGTTTAAATTGACTAGTGTCGCAACCGCCGTCATTTGACAAAACCATCTGTTAGGTGTCCGACAAATCGAATTATGTTGAGTTTTAGATTGTAATTTGGACTTTGCATCGTCTACTGTTGTAATCGCTTCCTAGGACGATGCGCTTTATTGGGTGCCTGACAAATCGTACTGTTGAGATTTAGATTGCAGTCATGTCTGGCCGCATTGACTGCGTTCGTAACCGCAGTTAAATGTCGAGACTCTAAGTTCAATGTCTGGCAATTGGATTTGTGTTGAGTTTTAGATTGTAATATTGACTGTTATTCATTGTGTCGGTTCACTACCTGCCACATATGGCATATGTATGCAATACATTTCCGACTCGTTGACTCAAATCGGACTATGTTGGGTTTTAGATTGTACTTCGAACTTTGCATCCTCTACTGTCGTAATCGCATTCGTAGGACGGTGCGCTTTATTGGGTGCCTGAAAAATCGTACTATGTTGAGATTTAGATTGCAGGTCGATCTCTGGCAAATGGATTTGTGTTGAGTTTTAGATTGTAATCTGGAGTGTTATCCATTGTGTCGGTTCACTACCTGCCACATATGGCATATGTATACAATACGTTTCCGACTCGTTGAACTGGAAAATTGTAGACCTTCCTAGAGTATAAATACGCACCATATCCAATAATACCATCAGTTTGTGAAGAGCACCGCAGGGGTAACATGTCTCTTACCTTGATCCCTTCAATCGGCTCTGAAATGTACGATTCAAACTTTTTGGAATTGCCGGTAGAGGTAGTTTCAATCATCCTACGACTATTGGACGGGAAGTCTCTATTGAATGCAGTGACCTCATATTCCAGGCTAATGCAGGTGTGCAAAGGCGACGGATGCCTGGTCAGCAATCTCAAGCGTCACATTCGGAAGGTAAAGCAACACGAGGAGCGAAAGTTGACAAACCCCAACATGGGGGTAAGGGTAAGCAGGCAAACCACGGGTAGGGTATTTGACGAAAATACCAACAAGAAGGTAAAGGTACACGTTCCGACACCGTATCAGAACTTTGACAACGTCGAGATTGCATTGAGACGTAACTTCGATAAGCGAGTGACAAAGACGGCAAAGCCCTCAAATCGGACTATGTTGCGTTTTAGATTGTAATCTTGACTCTCTGCATTGACTACTGTCGAAACAGCATTTGTAAGACGAACCGATCTGTTTAGTTTCTAACAAATCGTACTGTTGACTCTTAGATTGTAATCATGACCGTTTCAATTGACTAGTGTCGCAACCGCCGTTATTTGACAAAACCATCTGTTAGGTGTCCGACAAATCGAATTATGTTGAGTTTTAGATTGTAATTTGGACTTTGCATCGTCTACTGTTGTAATCGCTTCCTAGGACGATGCGCTTTATTGGGTGCCTGACAAATCGTACTGTTGAGATTTAGATTGCAGTCATGTCTGGCCGCATTGACTGCGTTCGTAACCGCAGTTAAATGTCGAGACTCTAAGTTCAATGTCTGGCAATTGGATTTGTGTTGAGTTTTAGATTGTAATATTGACTGTTATTCATTGTGTCGGTTCACTACCTGCCACATATGGCATATGTATGCAATACATTTCCGACTCGTTGACTCAAATCGGACTATGTTGGGTTTTAGATTGTACTTCGAACTTTGCATCCTCTACTGTCGTAATCGCATTCGTAGGACGGTGCGCTTTATTGGGTGCCTGAAAAATCGTACTATGTTGAGATTTAGATTGCAGGTCGATCTCTGGCAAATGGATTTGTGTTGAGTTTTAGATTGTAATCTGGAGTGTTATCCATTGTGTCGGTTCACTACCTGCCACATATGGCATATGTATACAATACGTTTCCGACTCGTTGAACTGGAAAATTGTAGACCTTCCTAGAGTATAAATACGCACCATATCCAATAATACCATCAGTTTGTGAAGAGCACCGCAGGGGTAACATGTCTCTTACCTTGATCCCTTCAATCGGCTCTGAAATGTACGATTCAAACTTTTTGGAATTGCCGGTAGAGGTACTTTCAATTATCCTACGACTATTGGACGGGAAGTCTCTATTGAGTGCAGTGACCTCATATTCCAGGCTAATGCAGGTGTGCAAAGGTGACGGATGCCTGGTCAGCAATCTCAAGCGTCACATTCGCAAGGTAAAGCAACACGAGAAGCGAAAGTTGACAGACCCCAACATGGGGGTAAGGGTAAGCAGGGAAACCACGGGTAGGGTATTTGACGAAAATACCAACAAGAAGGTAAAGGTACACGTTCCGACACCGAATCAGAACTTTGACAACGTCGAGATTGCATTGAGACGTAACTTCGATAAGCGAGTGACAAAGACGGCAAAGCCCTCAAATCGGACTATGTTGCGTTTTAGATTGTAATCTTGACTCTCTGCATTGACTACTGTCGAAACAGCATTTGTAAGACGAACCGATCTGTTTAGTTTCTAACAAATCGTACTGTTGACTCTTAGATTGTAATCATGACCGTTTCAATTGACTAGTGTCGCAACCGCCGTCATTTGACAAAACCATCTGTTAGGTGTCCGACAAATCGAATTATGTTGAGTTTTGGATTGTAATTTGGACTTTGCATCGTCTACTGTTGTAATCGCTTCCTAGGACGATGCGCTTTATTGGGTGCCTGACAAATCGCACGGTTGAGATTTAGATGCAGTTACATGTCGAGACTCTAAGTTCGATGCCTGGCAAATGGATTTGGGTTGACTTTTAGATTGTAATATTGACTGTTATCCATTGTGTCGGTTCACTACCTGCCACATATGGCATATGTATGCAATACGTTTCCGACTCGTTGACTCAAATCGGACTATGTTGCGTTTTAGATTGTACTTAGCACTTTGCATCCTCTACTGTCGTAATCGCATTCGTAGGACGGTGCGCTTTATTGGGTGCCTGAAAAATCCTACTATGTTGAGATTTAGATTGCAGGGCGATGTCTGGCAAATGGATTACCTGCCACATATGGCATATGTATACAATACGTTTCCGACTCGTTGAACTGGAAAATTGTAGACCTTCCTAGAGTATAAATACGCACCATATCCAATAATACCCTCAGTTCAATTCGAGTCCTGGGTGCGAAACAGGTCGGTTGAGTTACAGTGTGTGCTCCGCCAGTTCAGTGAACATCTACAAGATCAGGCAACCCACGCCCTTGGTATAAGGCGTGGGCCCTCGCCCTAATCAGTTGCCACTCGCGCAACTGGTTCTCTCCGCAACCGGTTCTTTTTACATCGACTCCCGTACTCTCTCGCCACGTTCCACGTGCGCGCGAGGTACCTGTTTTGACCACCGATTCCTGCATTCCCTGGCCACGTTCCACGTGCGCGCGAGGTGCCCAGGAATCTGGTACTTATCTATTTTCTAATCCGTAAGACGACCTGCTGTTGCTAATTTTCGGATACTCTTGTCGTGCCGGCTGCGGTTTCGGCGGCGGTGCAGTCATAAGCGGCTCACCATTTAGCCGACCGTACGCGTGGGCGGTACAGGGTTCCGCGGCTTCAGCATAAAGGCGTCTTACGTCACTCCATCTCCTGCACGTGATCTTTAAGCACCTGGATTGTCGAGCGTGTCGGCTGTGAACTGGGACGGAGAAGTCATAAGCGGCTCTCCGTTTCCATCACACGCGCGGGCGGGTTTTTCTCGGCATCCGGTGCGATCACAGAGAGGTTTGTGTCAATTTATCTAAGAGTGCTACGATTATTTCTTTCGTTTTAAGAGTGTTTTTCTTTATTTTCTTTCCGTTTATACGAGGGTATATTTTTTGTTTTCGTTTTTCTACGAGTTGTTATTTTCTTTTCAAATTTTTCTGGGGCTTAGTTTAGTTTATTTACGTTGTTTCGTTAATATTTTTAAAATATTATTAAGTCGAACACCTGGTGCACTCGCTCTGGTTCAACGGGCCGAACATCTGGCCACAACCAGTTTCTAAAACTGGGTCAGCCTCGAAGCTGCTATACGGGTTATTATATTATCTCGTCCTGCTATTGGAATTCGATACAGGCAAGAAGTTTGTTTATTTTCGTTATTCAACTTTACTTTTTTCTCTCGGAATTCCTTTCTGCGTTCCACTATGTCGACAAACGACGACCTAATGGACGACGAACACGGGTCTTCCGACGAGGAAGGAAACCAGTCTACCAACACTGTTTTTCCCGCCACACCGGCCAATAACCCTGCCTACACTTCACGTGTCGCTCAATTTATGAGCACCACAGACGCCGCAGCCAACCCTCTCGAGTTCATGAAGATCTTTCTCGAGGGGTTCGCTAGTCCATCCCATAAAAAGTCTCTATATAAGTTAATAGAAAACACCTACAAAGACATTGCGTCACAAAATAACTCGTCAGCCTCTGAAGACGACGATTTTCAGACGGGCAGAAAACGCAAGGGGAAATTCACCCCAAAAGAGTCAGCGTCAAAAAAGGCAGCTCAGGCTGCAGGTACAAATAACGATATCGCTGGCCCATCTGGTCTGCAAGCTAACAAGCATAACACCGCTCCTCAGAGAGCCACAAATCTTCCACCCACGCGTAAGAGGCCCGCTAACAAAACAAAAAATACCGCCCCTAAAGCGCCACCTGCTCCCTTTGGGCAGCCGGCGGCTGCCGCCCCTCGCGGCGGCAGCATCCCGCCGATTGTTATTAGGGAGAAAACCAACTGGACGTCATTTAGGAAGACACTCATTACCAATGGAATCACTTTCAAATCCGCCATTACTACCACCCATGGCATCAAAGTTCTGACTGACTCCATGGAGCAGTACAACAAAGTCATCGACCTCCTCAAAACGTCCTCTACCGAGCACCATACTTTCGCTCGTCCCGAGGATCGTGATCTTCACGTAGTCGTACGAGGGACATATCTCGAAATGTCTCTCGACGAAATAAAAGAAGACCTTATTCTGCAAGGCTTCCAGCCACTCAAAGTTCTCCGGATGAAACATCCTCGCACGAAAGCAGAAATGCCGCTTATTCTTGTCTCTGTTAAAAGAGACCAGAAAAATATCTACAACCTCAAAGCTATTTGCGACGTCATCGTCACGGTGGAAACACTGAAACGGACTCCGGGAGTAGGTCAGTGTCACCGCTGTCTGCTCTTCGGACACGGCTCCACGTTTTGTAACGCAAAGCAGCGATGCGTCCAGTGCGGCGGGGAGCACGCAGAAGCGGACTGCGATGCCCCACCTGACGCCCGCGCGCAGTGCTACAACTGCGGAGAAGCTCACAGAGCTTCGTATAGAGGCTGTAAAGTCGCAGTGAAAGCCCGCCCCCGCAAAGCTCCTATCAATAACGCTGGTAATGCAGCTCCCAAGGCGCAACCAGCTGTTAACAACACGCAAAAAATGCCCCCCCCCCCCCAGTGTCAGTTCCTGGAGCCCGGCCTTCTATGGCCCAATTAGTACAACAGAGCAAAAAGCCTACACCAACAACAAATAGAGCTCCAATCGGAGACGCCAACCTCGTTGGAGCTATCACTAAGCTCACCGAGGTAGCCCACGAGATGCTCCAGCTGGTCCTCAATATCCAGCAGCTTTTAGCAGGCCATTCTAGTCAGAATATCTAGTCATGTGCCACGTCCTTATACACCTATTTGTTAATTTATTATCCTTTATTTATTTACTTGTTTGTAATGCTCAACGGAAAGAAAGTTAAACCAAGCAAACTGACATTCCTGGCGTGGAACGCCAATGGCCTCCGCCAAAGGATCAGGGAGCTTGAGGAATGCGCCATCAGACACGCAGCCGATATCGTGCTCGTGTCTGAGATGCACCTCAAACCCTGTCATCGTCTAGTCATGCCAAATTACGTATGCTACAGGAACGATCGACTGACAGGTCGTTGCGGTGGCACAGCTCTCTACATAAAAAACTCCATCTTGCACGATGAATGCCTTACGCCAACTCTCAGCCATCTCGAGGCGACAGTGATCAGTGTCCACACCACTATGGGCAGCATATTGATCGTTTCTGCGTACAACCCCCCGACCAAACGAACCCTGCAATCCGATTTCGACTCCATCTTCGATTCGGCGGAGCGGGTTCTGATGGCCGGGGACATCAACGCCAAACATCATCGATGGAACTCGATCCACACTAATAGAAACGGTATTGCTCTCAGAGCAATCACCGATCTAAAGGGCATAGTCGTTGACGCCCCCACGACTCCTACAAGGTATGGCCAGGAGAACCATACCCCGGATATCCTGGACATAGTTCTCCTCAAAAATTTCACTCTCTCAGAGTCGCCAAAAACTCTCACGGAACTGTCGTCTGACCACCTCCCTATTGTTTTTAAAATCGGTGATGGAGACAACACCGACCAATACGTCTCTAAACGTACTTCCTGGAAACAATTCCAAAAAAGGTCCAAAGAAATTCTCTCCGAGATGGATTTCGATAATACCAATATCGATCTGTCTATCGCAAGTCTTGAAACCGGTCTTCATCAAGCTCACGAAGCAGCCACGACAGTTAAAAATATCTCGGTAAAACATGGCGAAATTCCCTTCGAGATCGCCATTCTTATCCAAGAGCGTAGGGCGGCGCTCAAAAAGTTCGACCGGACTCTGTCACCAGCCGACAGAGCCGAGAAAAACCGCCTCTCCGCTCTCGTAAAAAGGGCTCTGCAGGACCACAAGAACTCCCTCTGGGAAAGGAAACTCGAGTCTCTGTCCACCGAAGACAATTCCTTGTGGTCCCTTAGCAGAGTCTTTCGAAAGAGGAGAGCGCCAATAGGCCCATTACAGCACGAAGGCATTCCCGCTACCACGGATACCGAAAAAGCGGAACTCTTCGCCGCTCGGTTATCCGAACAGTTCCACAATGCTCTACACGATCAACAACAACATCTTGAAATTCTTTCAAAACTACAGCGCGATAAGACCAACGCAATCTCAATTCCTCTCCCTCCTGCTGACGACGCCGAAATCCAAGGCATTATTAACGGGCTTAAACCAAAAAAGGCCCCGGGCATCGACAATATCTCGACTATGATGCTGAGAAATGTCCCTAAAAAAGGCATCACAATAATAACCTCCATCGCAAACCACATTCTCAACAGCGGCAAGTTTCCAACTTCGTGGAAAACCGCCAGCGTGGTTATGATACCGAAGCCCGCGAAGCCACGTAACAACCCGGGCAGTTACAGGCCTATAAGTCTGCTATCGAGCGTGTCAAAGGTCGTCGAACGCGTTATTCTCTCACGTCTGCTCGCGGAATGCTTTGACAAGTCCCTCATTCCCGATGAGCAGTTCGGCTTCCGGGAAGCTCATGGCACAGAACTCCAGCTGCTGAGAATGGCGGAAGAAATCTTCAGCGCCATGGACAGAAGGGAATCCACTCTCGGGGCCTTTCTGGACATGGAGAAGGCCTTCGACTGCGTCTGGCACGCTGGTTTGATTGCCAAACTCTTTCTTTTCGGAATCAATCCAGCCATTATAAACCTAATCGAGAGTTATCTCTCAGAACGCTCGTTCTCTGTGTGCGTGGGAGGCACCAGGTCGTCTACAAAGACAATGAGAGCCGGCGTACCACAAGGCTCGGTCCTATCTCCGACGCTGTACACGCTCTTTACGGCGGACATTCCCAAGTCGCCGCTAACGTCCATCTACTCGTACGCAGATGACACAGCAATCCTCGCCAGCTGTGTCAGCTCTCTTCTTGCGTCGCGACGGCTCCAAGAGCACCTCAACGCCTTGGAGCAGTACTTTTCCCGTTGGAAACTAACCCCCAACGCCGCAAAAACACAGTACATTAATTTCACGACCAAAAGACACCCAGATACTCACGTCATAAGACTGAACAATGTGGCCCTTCCTCTCACCAACACAGTCAAGTATCTGGGTGTCACTTTCGACCAAAAAATGTCCTGGACACAGCAGGTTATCAACGCGGCGAATAAGGGGTCGTCCGTAATTAAAATGACCTATCCTCTTGTCCACCGGCATGGCAAATTATCTCTAGCCAACAAAATCCTCCTCTACAAACAAATAGTGCGTCCTACAATCACATACGGTTGCATGGCTTGGGGTGCAGCCAGTAAGACGCATCTCCACAAACTGGAAGTCATCCAGAACAAATTCCTGAGGATTGTCGTGTTCAGAATGCGCAATGACCACATCCGGAAGGAATTGGGCATCTCTACGATAAGAGAGTTCATTGCAAAGCTGAACACCAAGAGGCTCGGCAAAGCTTCCGACCACAACAATCCCCTAATTGCACAAGCACTTGACTACCTCCCACAAAGACGTACGCTGAGAAACCGTCCAAAAACGATACTCCTAAATGAGTAATCTTTTGTGACAAGTCCCGTTTACACTATATGTTAATTTATCCAAAATTTCTATAATTCTTATTTTATCATTTATTCGGCGTAAGCAAAGTTAGTCATTCTACTCTAGTCATGTGCTCGTTTTTATCTTTGTCTATTTATTCATTTGTTTATTTATTCTGGTTTTAGCAAACTCGTTTAGTCTAGTCAATATTTTAATCCACGCTCGCCAATACAATACGTATTTCTGAGCCGGAAAACACGTCTCTAGCAAGTGCCCGGCTGGCGCACTGGATAAGGCGATCGACTTCTGGTCGGGATGTTCGAGTTCACTCCCAGCCGAGACATATTTTTAAAATTATTTAAAAAGACAACAAATAATAAAAAACCATAATAAAACCATAAAATGTCTCCTCGAAGTAAAAAACAAGGTCGAAGACCTGCTTTTTTTTGCACTTTTCACAAGTCAAAAGTAAAAACAAGTTGGACACATTAATACGTCTCTAGACGGGGTTTTCACGTTGGTGCTCAACAACTTCCCGGGCGGAACCATGGGAAAAACTTTTAAAACACGCTGGTATATAAGTACACCTACCGAGCCACACAACTCGGTAGAACACGTCACCTACAACCACAATTATACATATGGCCTACCTATAACAGCCCACGGCTGCAGTTACATTCTGTATTATTTCCTTCTACGCGGCATCTTTGCGTAGATTACAATAGCTCACTGGAGTCTAAAGGCTTTTGGCCTGACTTCTTAACTCCATATATAAAAAAAATAGGTTACATGATACCCTCAGTTTGTGAAGAGCATTGCAGGGGTAACATGTCTCTTACCTTGATTCCTTCAATCGGCTCTGAAATGTACGATTCAAACTTTTTGGAATTGCCGGTAGAGGTACTTTCAATTATCCTACGACTATTGAACGGGAAGTCTCTATTGAATGCAGTGACCTCATATTCCAGGCTAATGCAGGTGTGCAAAGGCGACGGATGCCTGGTCAGCAATCTCAAGCGTCACATTCGCAAGGTAAAGCAACACGAGAAGCGCAAGTTGACAAACCCCAACTTGGGGGTAAGGGTAAGCAGGCAAACCACGGGTAGGGTATTTGACGAAAATACCCACAAGAAGGTAAAGGTACACGTTCCGACACCGTATCAGAACTTTGACAACGTCGAGATTGCATGGAGACGTAACTTCGATAAGCGAGTGACAAAGACGGCAAAGCCCTCAAATCGGACTATGTTGCGTTTTAGATTGTAATCTTGACTCTCTGCATTGACTACTGTCGAAACAGCATTTGTAAGACGAACCGATCTGTTTAGTTTCTAACAAATCGTACTGTTGACTATTAGATTGTAATCATGACCGTTTCAATTGACTAGTGTCGCAACCGCCGCATTTGACAAAACCATCTGTTAGGTGTCCGACAAATCGAATTATGTTGAGTTTTAGATTGTAATTTGGACTTTGCATCGTCTACTGTTGTAATCGCTTCCTAGGACGATGCGCTTTATTGGGTGCCTGACAAATCGCACTGTTGAGATTTAGATTGCAGTCATGTCTGGCCGCATTGACTGCGTTCGTAACCGCAGTTAAATGTCGAGACTCGAAGTTCGATGTCTGGCAAATGGATTTGTGTTGAGTTTTAGATTGTAATATTGACTGTTATCCATTGTGTCGGTTCACTACCTGCCACATATGGCATATGTATGCAATACGTTTCCGACTCGTTGACTCAAATCGGACTATGTTGCGTTTTAGATTGTACTTCGCACTTTGCATCCTCTACTGTCGTAATCGCATTCGTAGGACGGTGCGCTTTATTGGGTGCCTGAAAAGTCCTACTATGTTGAGATTTAGATTGCAGGGCGATGTCTGGCAAATGGATTACCTGCCACATATGGCATATGTATACAATACGTTTCCGACTCGTTGAACTGGAAAATTGTAGACCTTCCTAGAGTATAAATACGCACCATATCCAATAATACCCTCAGTTTGTGAAGAGCACCGCAGCGGTAACATGTCTCTTACCTTGATCCCTTCAATCGGCTCTGAAATGTACGATTCAAACTTTTTGGAATTGCCGGAAGAGGTACTTTCAATTATCCTACGACTATTGGACGGGAAGTCTCTATTGAATGCGGTGACCTCATATTCCGGGCTAATGCAGGTGTGCAAAGGCGACGGATGCCTGGTCAGCAATCTCAAGCGTCACATTCGCAAGGTAAAGCAACACGAGAAGCGACAGTTGACAAACCCCAACATGGGGGTAAGGGTAAGCAGGCAAACCACGGGTAGGGTAATTAACGAAAATACCAACCAGAAGGTGAAGGTACACGTTCCGACACCGTATCAGAACTTTGACAACGTCCAGATTGCATTGAGACGTAACTTCGATAAGCGAGTGACAAAAACGGCAAAGCCCTCCAATCGGACTATGTTGCGTTTTAGATTGTAATCTTGACTCTCTGCATTGACTACTGTCGAAACCGCATTTGTAAGACGAACCGATCTGAGTAGATAATAAATGGCACTTTCAGGCCCGCCACACCGCCACACCGACGCCACCCGACTCAAACCGAGCGTACCCGAACGAAGTCAAGTCGATGTTAGAGAGAGAACCATCGATGCTAGAGAGAGAACGCACTACGATTTTTATTTTCGAGCGTAAGGCATTGAATTTCGCGCGCACCCGATGATGACCGAACACCGATCGCCCGAACCGATAAAATTCAAATTTTTCCCGCCAACCTTAAAAAATTCAAATTTTCGCGCCCTTGGAACCTGGAGTGTATGACTCACACGTCGCTGTTAGAGAGAGAACGCACTGCGATTTTATTTTCAAGCGTAAGGCATGCGCAAACCGATCAAATTCAAATTTTCGCATCAAATTTATTCGGATTTGAATTTCGCGCGATGATGATTACCCGATGATGACCGAACACCAGTCTGCCGAGCGCGCCCGAACCGATCAAATTCAAATTTTTCCCGCCAACCTTAAAAATTTCAATATTTCGCGCCAACCCCAGGTCCACCAACCCCAGACGTACCAACCCCACGCGCTAAAACGGTATGCCGACCGACCGTCATATTTTAAACGACACAAACATACCATAAACGAATCGCATATTAAATTAAATACCGGCGGCGCCATCTACCGACCAATTACCGAACTACATACCGGCGCGGGTAAGATCCCTGTTTCCAACCTTGAATTTAAATTTTCCCACCAAATTCTACGCCACCATACTGCGCATGCGTTACGACTCAAACCGAGCGCACCCGAACGAAGTCAAGTCGATGTTAGAGAGAGAACCATCGATGCTAGAGAGAGAACACACTGCGATTTTATTTTCAAGCGTAAGGCATGCGCAAACCGATCAAATTCAAATTTTCGCATCAAATTTATTCGGATTTGAATTTCGCGCGCACCATCTTTAAAATCTGTACAAATTCAAATTTTCGCGCCTAAAATTCCACAATTCAAATTTCGCGCTATAATGGCCGGACGTCATCTTTTAAATTTTAAGGTGTGGCAGGACGCATGCGCGAACCGAGAATTTTCGAATTTCAGCGCGTTAGACACTTAAAATTCTACAGAGCATGCGCGAACCGACCAAATTAAAATTTTCGCGCCATTAAGGATAAATTTCAAAGTTTAAACCGTCTTTATTAATATTACTCACAGAAATAATTGTATTTAAAAAAGAGCATGCGATAAGAATTATATTCGAATGTCATTGACGTTGGTAATTGTTGTTATAGCAACTCTGTATTTATTTTCGATGTTGGCAAAAGTAAGCTACGAAAAAAATAATTGCAAATTCACCCCAAAGTCGATATATACGAACAAGATGGCGTCGTTGAATTAGCGGAGAAGGCTCTATAACAACCCTTTTCAAAAGTATGACTCATACAGAAAATCTCGGTTCTAACGTAGATTTGTTCTAGAATGTTCTAAGTCTAAGTCACATTTGAGTCACTCTTGAGTCACATTTGAGTCACCCTTGAGTCACATTTGAGTTACTCTTAGAGTCATGTGGTATAATATATTGACATTATCCCGTACTAGCTCATACTAAACAGTTTGGGTTAACACAAATATATTTGGTGTGTACAGCTATACGTGATAGCAGGTGTGTTGTCTGAGGTTGGTGGGCTGACGCTTTGTGGTTTAAATCACCCCTCATGGAGAAGTACACCATGCAAGTTTCATACAAAAAAAATAATATTAGCGCAGTTTGTGCTATGAAGAATTGTAAACTTAAATATTGTTTACTTTCAAATCTGAAATTGTTGATCCTAAAGAATAAGTGCTGCCACTAATCCCACTTATTCTTATAGTATCGTTTTTATCTATGGCACAACGACTATTTAAATTATCTGAAAAAAATAATGCTTATCGAAGCACCTGTATCTATTAAAAATTTCAATTCTTTCGTTTCATATCTCATTTTTACTATATTCATACCATTAATATTAAGACACTGCATCTGCATTATTCGCGAAAACCCGCCTGGTGTTAGGTTGCTCTTGGCCTTGCTGTGCATCGACCTCATTGTGATCATCTGGACTTACTGTAGGTAAATACTCTGTTGGTTATTCCTATTGTAAAAAGATCTACCACGGAAGCCAAACCGATATTTTATTTAATTAATAATTTAATCATAAATATCAACACGTCACATTTTAAAAATATATAATTATACAGGGTGAGTTATTAGTATCCCGGCGGTTGATAGTCATCAAATTGTTTGAGAAAGAAAAAATTTTTTTGTACAAGGGTTGTTTGACTTATTAGTTTCTATAACGTAAAATTATTTTCATTTATACAGGATGTTGCATTTAGGCGTAACGGAAAGTCAGTACATTTTTTTTGAAATGGAACGCCCTGTACATCATACCATATTATAAACGCTAAGGAAGTCGTCTTTCCAACTGTGTAAGTTGTACCTGTGTAAAGTAACTAGTTTACCTGCGATATTCAATTGTTTGTCAAAAAATTGGCAATTGCAGGCATTTCTTAAAAATTACGGTATTATTACACTTTTTCAGATATTGTCTTAAAAATGTTGTCACATAATAACTAAGTCAAATTTACCATTAGCTCTTCAATAGCCAATGAAGTTGCTGATTTTTAGTTAATAGATGCAATTTCATTGCATCCACCATACCATCTACTGACGTGTAAGTCGAATTTAATCTTAGTTTCGCACTTGGAGAGAGCCTTGTTTTAACACATAATTGATCAATAATGAATGAGACGCTTCAGGTAGCATACTGGCATGTAACTCAATCGAGTCAATTAACTGATTTATATCAGTTTCATTACTAGTCATAACGGGGAGCAGTGAAGCTGCTGTAAAAATGTGCATCTTGTCAGTAAGTCGTTGGAAGATAAATCTTCGTCAACCCCTTTTGTTTAACATTGTTGTTCCTTTGTTTTAGATTAGTGTTAATTATTATTGTATTATTAAATACTCGAGTATGCTGATCAAATATGCTTATAATGCATTTCCATTGTTCACTGCATTATCTCGGACACTTGCGACACATGTAATGTGCTGATGTACAGGGTCGGCGACATGAGAACTGCGTACACCGTGCTGTGCGGTCAATTAACCTTTGTATTGTTTATCCCGATATCGAGCTCCAAAACATGATTTAATAAGAATTTCAAGTTTACCAGTCTGGAAGACATCATGTTTGCTGCTGTTGTAGTGGGTGATTACGTCATATTAGAACATTCTAGAACAAATCTACGTTAGAACCGAGATTTTCTGTATGAGTCATACTTTTGAAAAGGGTTGTTATAGAGCCTTCTCCGCTAATTCAACGACGCCATCTTGTTCGTAAATATCGACTTTGGGGTGAATTTGCAATTATTTTTTCGTAGCTTACTTTTGCCAACATCGAAAATAAATACAGAGTTGCTATAACAACAATTACCAACGTCAATGACATTCGAATATAATTCTTATCGCATGCTCTTTTTTAAACACAATTATTTCTGTGAGTAATATTAATAAAGACGGTTTAAACTTTGAAATTTATCCTTAATGGCGCGAAAATTTTAATTTGGTCGGTTCGCGCATGCTCTGTAGAATTTTAAGTGTCTAACGCGCTGAAATTCGAAAATTCTCGGTTCGCGCATGCGTCTTGCCACACCTTAAAATTTAAAAGATGACGTCCGGCCATTATAGCGCGAAAATTTGAATTGTGGAATTTTAGGCGCGAAAATTTGAATTTGTGCAGATTTTAAAGATGGTGCGCGCGAAATTCAAATCCGAATAAATTTGAATTTGATCGGTTTGCGCATGCCTTACGCTTGAAAATAAAATCGCAGTGTGTTCTCTCTCTAGCATCGATGGTTCTCTCTCTAACATCGACTTGACTTCGTTCGGGTGCGCTCGGTTTGAGTCGTAACGCATGCGCAGTATGGTGGCGTAGAATTTGGTGGGAAAATTTAAATTCAAGGTTGGAAACAGGGATCTTACCCGCGCCGGTATGTAGTTCGGTAATTGGTTGGTAGATGGCGCCGCCGGTATTTAATTTAATATGCGATTCGTTTATGGTATGTTTGTGTCGTTTAAAATATGACGGTCGGTCGGCATACCGTTTTAGCGCGTGGGGTTGGTACGTCTGGGGTTGGTGGACCTGGGGTTGGCGCGAAATATTGAAATTTTTAAGGTTGGCGGGAAAAATTTGAATTTTATCGGTTCGGGCGCGCTCGGCAGACTGGTGTTCGGTCATCATCGGGTAATCATCATCGCGCGAAATTCAAATCCGAATAAATTTGATGCGAAAATTTGAATTTGATCGGTTTGCGCATGCCTTACGCTTGAAAATAAAATCGCAGTGCGTTCTCTCTCTAACACTGACGTGTGAGTCATACACTCCAGGTTCCAAGGGCGCGAAAATTTGAATTTTTTAAGGTTGGCGGGAAAAATTTGAATTTTATCGGTTCGGGCGATCGGTGTTCGGTCATCATCGGGTGCGCGCGAAATTCAAATCCGAATAAATTTGATGCGAAAATTTGAATTTGATCGGTTTGCGCATGCCTTACGCTCGAAAATAAAAATCGTAGTGCGTTCTCTCTCTAGCATCGATGGTTCTCTCTCTAACATCGACTTGACTTCGTTCGGGTGCGCTCGGTTTGAGTCGGGTGGCGTCGGTGTGGCGGTGTGGCGGGTCTGAAAGTGCCATTTATTATCTACTGATCTGTTTAGTTTCTAACAAATCGTACTGTTGACTCTTAGATTGTAATCATGACCGTTTCAATTGACTAGTGTCGCAACCGCCGTCATTTGACAAAACCATCTGTTAGGTGCCCGACAAATCGAATTATGTTGAGTTTTAGATTGTAATTTGGACTTTGCATCGTCTACTGTTGTAATCGCTTCCTAGCACGATGCGCCTTATTGGGTGCCTGACAAATCGTACTGTTGAGATTTAGATTGCAGTCATGTCTGGCCGCATTGACTGCGTTCGTAACCGCAGTTAAATGTCGACACTCTAAGTTCGATGTCTGGCAAATGGATTTGTGTTGAGTTTTAGATTGTAATATTGACTGTTATCCATTGTGTCGGTTCACTACCTGCCACATATGGCATATGTATGCAATACATTTCCGACTCGTTGACTGAAATCAGACTATGTTGGGTTTTAGATTGTACTTCGCACTTTGCATCCTCTACTGTCGTAATCGCATTCGTAGGATGGTGCGCTTTATTGGGTGCCTGAAAAATCGTACTATGTTGAGATTTAGATTGCAGGTCGATGTCTGGCAAATGGATTTGTGTTGAGTTTTAGATTTTAATCTGGATTGTTATCCATTGTGTCGGTTCACTACCTGCCACATATGGCATATGTATACAATACGTTCCCGACTCGTTGAACTGGAAAATTGTAGACCTTCCTAGCGTATAAATACGCAACATATCCAATAATACCATCAGTTTGTGAAGAGCACCGCAGGGGTAACATGTCTCTTACCTTGATCCCTTCAATCGGCTCTGAAATGTACGATTCAAACTTTTTGAAATTGCCGGAAGAGGTACTTTCAATTATCCTACGACTATTGGACGGGAAGTCTCTATTGAATGCGGTGACCTCATATTCCGGGCTAATGCAGGTGTGCAAAGGCGACGGATGCCTGGTCAGCAATCTCAAGCGTCACATTCGCAAGGTAAAGCAACACGAGAAGCGACAGTTGACAAACCCCAACATGGGGGTAAGGGTAAGCAGGCAAACCACGGGTAGGGTAATTAACGAAAATACCAACCAGAAGGTAAAGGTACACGTTCCGACACCGTATCAGAACTTTGACAACGTCCAGATTGCATTGAGACGTAACTTCGATAAGCGAGTGACAAAAACGGCAAAGCCCTCAAATCGGACTATGTTGCGTTTTAGATTGTAATCTTGACTCTCTGCACTGACTACTGTCGAAACCGCATTTGTAAGACGAACCGATCTGTTTAGTTTCTAACAAATCGTACTGTTGACTCTTAGATTGTAATCATGACCGTTTCAATTGACTAGTGTCGCAACCGCCGTCATTTGACAAAACCATCTGTTAGGTGTCCGACAAATCGAATTATGTTGAGTTTTAGATTGTAATTTGGAATTTGGACTACTGTTGTAATCGCTTCCTAGGACGATGCGCTTTATTGGGTGCCTGACAAATCGTACTTTTGAGATTAAGATTGCAGTCATGTCTGGCCGCATTGACTGCGTTCGTAACCGCAGTTAAATGTCGAGACTCTAAGTTCAATGTCTGGCAATTGGATTTGTGTTAAGTTTTAGATTGTTATATTGACTGTTATTCATTGTGTCGGTTCACTACCTGCCACATATGGCATATGTATGCAATACATTTCCGACTCGTTGACTCAAATCGGACTATGTTGGGTTTTAGATTGTACTTCGAACTTTGCATCCTCTACTGTCGTAATCGCATTCGTAGGACGGTGCGCTTTATTGGGTGCCTGAAAAATCGTACTATGTTGAGATTTAGATTGCAGGTCGATCTCTGGCAAATGGATTTGTGTTGAGTTTTAGATTGTAATCTGGAGTGTTATCCATTGTGTCGGTTCACTACCTGCCACATATGGCATATGTATGCAATACATTTCCGACTCGTTGACTGAAATCGGACTATATTGGGTTTTAGATTGTACTTCGCACTTTGCATCCTCTACAGTCGTAATCGCATTCGTAGGACGGTGCGCTTTATTGGGTGCCTGAAAAATCGTACTATGTTGAGATTTGGATTGCAGGTCGATGTCTGGCAAATGGATTTGTGTTGAGTTTTAGATTTTAATCTGGAGTGTTATCCATTGTGTCGGTTCACTACCTGCCACATATGGCATATGTATACAATACGTTTCCGACTCGTTGAACTGGAAAATTGTAGACCTTCCTAGAGTATAAATACGCACCATATCCAATAATACCATCAGTTTGTGAAGAGCACCGCAGGGGTAACATGTCTCTTACCTTGACCCCTTCAATCGGCTCTGAAATGTACGATTCAAACTTTTTGGAATTGCCGGTAGAGGTACTTTCAATCATCCTACGACTATTGGACGGGAAGTCTCTATTGAATGCAGTGACCTCATATTCCAGGCTAATGCAGGTGTGCAAAGGCGACGGATGCCTGGTCAGCAATCTCAAGCGTCACATTCGGAAGGTAAAGCAACACGAGGAGCGAAAGTTGACAAACCCCAACATGGGGGTAAGGGTAAGCAGGCAAACCACGGGTAGGGTATTTGACGAAAATACCAACAAGAAGGTAAAGGAGTAGATAATAAATGGCACTTTCAGGCCCGCCGCCACGCCGCCAATTTACATAGGAAGCTACCCCCTCCACTCTTCCGCACGAAGACGACCGAGGTCAAGTCTGCCGAGCGCAGTAGTTCGGTCGTTCACCGATAGATGGCGCGTGAGCTCGCTCAGTACACGTAGTTCGGGAACTTCACCAATAGATGGCGCTACAAAATTTAAATTTACTAAAAATTTCAAATTTTCGCGTCAACCCCAGGTCCGCCAACCCCAGACGTACCAACCCCACGCGCTAAAACGGCATGTCGACCGACCGCCATATTTTAAACGACTCCATCTTCTTGAACACATTTATTTAATAAATTAAATTGTACCGAGAGCGCCATCTACCGACCAATTACCGAACTACATACTGGGTTGTGAACCATGCTGAAATAATAGTTCGGCACTTCACCAATAGATGGCAGCCGGTTAATTTAATATGCGAATTTAAAATGATAATCATTTATGCAAATAATCGTATGTAAATTAAGAGTGGTTATTTAAAATTTTAGATATTATACAATTCTCCATCCACAAAATTAAAATCGTGAGAACAATTGAATTGTCTTAATTGTGTTACTGTTTGAACAATAAACTGATTATTATTATTATTATAATTAATAAAAACTATAGAAATAATTATTTTAGAGGACAAACTCAGTTCAGATGTCAAAATAATTTTAGAGAGCAAATCTAGGGACAAAATTATTTTAGAGGTACCGGCGGCGCCATCTATTGGCGAAGTGCCGAGCGCTCTACCGACCAATTACCGAACTACATACCGGCGTGGATCCACACTGAATTTATAATAGTTCACCAATAGATGGCGCTACCGCTATTGAATTTATTATAATTTTAATTTAATTTTTAATTTCTTCCAAGCGTTAAAATAAACGAATTTTATGAACTTAAGAAATAAATCATGCGATTGACCCATCTATTATACAATTCTCCATCCACAAAATTAAAATCGTGAGAACAATTGAATTGTCTTAATTGTGCTACTTACAGACCCTGTATACTTTGTACATGTTTGAACACGCATACAAATGATGACGTCACCATCAGTGTTTTAATATACTTACCGTTCACTCTTATATAATCACTGCTTAATCAATGAAATAAAACATAAGAAATTCGTTTAACGCATTTATTTCGTTATAATGGTAAAGTTGACACGGCGGTGGACACCGGTGGTATAAATTATTTGGGAATGTTTTTTTAATATCAGTAACCAGTTAGCCGTCGTCATGGGTGTTTCTTATTATATACGATACGTTTTCTTCGATGACAACGGTACAAGATTGAAGCTGAATACTCTGGAGTCCTACAAATTCCAAAAGGTTGAACAGAATGTAATTATTCCTTCTGGCGCAACGACAATTAGAATAGTTGGTTTCCATGAAGAAGAAGAAGAAGAAGAAGAAGAAGAAGAAAAAGAAGAAGGAGAAGAAGAAGAAGAAGAAGAAGAAGATATAAGTGCTTATTGTGATTCCGAGTCTGAACTGGACGAAGGTGAAGTAAATGATGAATATAATTATGATGCTGATGATGACGAGGAACGTAGCGATGAGACTGATGAACAGTCAATTATATAATTATAAATTGTCAAGTTTACCATTATAAACAATAAACGCATTAAACGATTTTTTTTTGTTTTATTTCATAGATTAAGAAGTGATATTAAAAACGAGTGAACTTGATACGGTAAGTTATACAGACCTGTATACAGACCCGGTATAAATGATAACAGATCCTGTATAAATTATACAGACCTGTATACAGAACCTGGATAAATGATAACAGACCCTGTATAATCACTACAGACCCGCCTCCATTTATCATCTTAGCGTCTCCATTTATCCGTTTAGCGCCTCCATTGATCATCTTAGCGCCTCCATTTATTCGTTTAGCGCCTCCATTTATCCGGTTAGCGCCTCCATTTATCCGTTTAGCGCCTCCATTTATCATCTTAGCGCCTCCATTTATTCGTTTAGCGCCTCCATTTATCCGGTTAGCGCCTCCATTTATCCGTTTAGCGCCTCCATTTATCATCTTAGCGCCTCCATTTATTCGTTTAGCGCCTCCATTTATCCGGTTAGCGCCTCCATTTATCCGTTTAGCGCCTCCATTTATCATCTTAGCGCCTCCATTTATCCGGTTAGCGCCTCCATTTATCCGGTTAGCGCCTCCATTTATCCGTTTAGCGCCTCCATTTATCATCTTAGCGCCTCCATTTATCCGGTTAGCGCCTCCATTTATCCTCTTAGCGCCTCCATTTATCATCTTAGCGCCTCCATTTATCCGGTTAGCGCCTCCATTTATCCGTTTAGCGCCTCCATTTATCATCTTAGCGCCTCCATTTATCATCTTAGCGCCTCCATTTATCATCTTAGCGCCTCCATTTATTCGTTTAGCGCCTCCATTTATCCGGTTAGCGCCTCCATTTATCCGTTTAGCGCCTCCATTTATCATCTTAGCGCCTCCATTTATTCGTTTAGCGCCTCCATTTATCCGGTTAGCGCCTCCATTTATCCGTTTAGCGCCTCCATTTATCATCTTAGCGCCTCCATTTATTCGTTTAGCGCCTCCATTTATCCGGTCAGCGCCTCCATTTATCCGTTTAGCGCCTCCATTTATCATCTTAGCGCCTCCATTTATCCGGTTAGCGCCTCCATTTATCCGGTTAGCGCCTCCATTTATCATCTTAGCGCCTCCATTTATTCGTTTAGCGCCTCCATTTATCCGGTTAGCGCCTCCATTTATCCGGTTAGCGCCTCCATTTATCATCTTAGCGCCTCCATTTATCCGGTTAGCGCCTCCATTTATCCGTTTAGCGCCTCCATTTATCATCTTAGCGCCTCCATTTATCCGGTTAGCGCCTCCATTTATCCTCTTAGCGCCTCCATTTATCATCTTAGCGCCTCCATTTATCCGGTTAGCGCCTCCATTTATCCGTTTAGCGCCTCCATTTATCATCTTAGCGCCTCCATTTATCATCTTAGCGCCTCCATTTATTCGTTTAGCGCCTCCATTTATCCGGTTAGCGCCTCCATTTATCCGTTTAGCGCCTCCATTTATCATCTTAGCGCCTCCATTTATCATCTTAGCGCCTCCATTTATTCGTTTAGCGCCTCCATTTATCCGGTTAGCGCCTCCATTTATCCGTTTAGCGCCTCCATTTATCATCTTAGCGCCTCCATAGCGCCTCCATTTATCATCTTAGCGCCTCCATTTATTCGTTTAGCGCCTCCATTTATCCGGTTAGCGCCTCCATTTATCCGTTTTCCTCCTTTTGTATAAATAAGTTGCTACCACTGCTCGAACCTCATTAGTATTTAACATGTATGATAGTACAGATATGGAGAAAACTTTCCCTCGGGACAAACCCCTAGGTGGTCATAAAAGGATACATCAACAATGCCTTCAGTGTGAAAAAAAAATACAACCGTTTAGATAATTTAAAAAGACATATAATAAAAAAACATTTTGAAATAGCAGCCCAGAAAGATGAGGATAAAGAGAGTGAACACATACACCGATCCGCAACCAATAAATATGGGGATGAGGAAGAAGATGATTACGTGATGAATCTACCAGCAACCCGTAAAGATATTGATGACAATGAAGAGGATTACCTGATGAGTCCACCCGTAACTCATACAGATCGTGATTATGATGATGAGAAAGGAGAGGATAAACTGATAAACCCAGCCGAAACATATCTTAAGAACTATGCTGAGAGAACTAAGAATAACGAACTCTATTTTAAGCCTATGTTCAAACCGTACAATCCAAATTACTACGTAGCCATACTTCGAGATCTAGTTTATACTTATGGACTACGCAGTGCATCAGAAAAAAGTGAATTTAAAAGAATTACTAAAACTTTACGTAAACTTAATATTATTGAATAAATTGTTATGTCAATCAGCTACGTCATATGTTATAACATTACCCACTATTTAAGCGATTTATTATAATTCTTATCTATTAAATATATAAATTTAACCCACATATATATGTATATATATTTTTAACCCTACCATCAGACTCTTCCTTTTAATGATGTGATTTAGACGTGTTAGGTTGCTGATACACAGATACATCGGCTCGTTCTAGCGATTTGATTAGATGGGTTGGGTTAGAAAATGGTGCTCGGAACGCCTCTTCCTTACAATGATGTTATTTAGACGTGTTGACTTGCTGGTACACACATACAACGTTCCGCTATGCACGTCCTCAATTTATGGAGTTCATGATTGGGATGGTAGGAGTACAGGATAAAAAACAACAATATTGCTATAAAATAATTTATTGAAAATCATATACTTCAATACAAAATATTATATGTACAGCATTTTCTTCTACAACCTTATCTTGACGTCCCTCCAGGTGTAAATCGTTCGGGAACTCTTTTATATCCATCCAATTCGCCGATCCACACATGAATTTTTTGGCTGGAACTGTTGATTTATCATACTATCTTCTTCACCCCATTAGTAAGGGGTAAGTACTCTATGATGGCATCATGAATTATTAGACAGTATGCCTTACATAATTTATTAAATGCTTTACTAGTCTCAAACTCCAGTTTAATATCTACCGTTGAGGATTTAACGCTCTCCACTTGCTTTGAACGATCAATTATGAAAATTGGATTTTTATGAAAACCTTCGTAATCTAAAGAGGCTCAGATGCGGAAGTCCCATAGTAAGCTGATCTAAATTGCGTGTACATGTTATACGCTATAGCATACTTCTTTTTGTCCATTTCTAGATTCAAATTATCGTACGGATATTGTGAGGAGTTTAAATAAAGTTTTATGTTTTTTATGAGTGCATGGCTGTAATCAGAAGCGTCTTGATGGATATCGTCCTGAACTCCTTTTTGGAATGCCACAAATACAAAGCGAGGTCTCTCCAAATTAGTACTTGTCATGACTGACCAAATGTCTTTGGTTGACTCACGTAACGCTGGCAGTTCATGCAACTCCCATTTACGAAATGGAATAATTATGGGTATGTCACTTTCCAATAATTGTAATAATTGCAGACGTGATTTATCATCAACGGTAATGTGTCGCACCCTCCACTCAACATTCGTTAAAGTAAACTTTAACTTTTTCGTACCAGCAGGATCTTCGTTCCGGTAACAATTATCATCAGAGCGTGAGCGTATTAACACCAGCTCCTGACGAGAATTGATTATAATCTTTTTATAATCTTCGGCAAAACCGAAAATGAAACTTAGCGGAATGTACGCACTGAAGACTTTGCCTGAAACTGTCGTTTGTTTACGCGTAATGGGCACCCATCCAGCACAATGTAAACCATTGCTCTCTGATATGCTGTATGAAGCATGAGCTTTCAAGTCGGTAGTAATGCCTGGCTCTAGACATCTATCAATCTCAACACCATTCAACTCATATCTTATTTCTCGAAAGAGAAACATGTAAGCGTTGTGAGTTAAACCACATAAACCGACCCCTGCTTCTTCTTCAATGGATCCTTCAATGTAAATATAACTATCGCATGGGGTAGTGTATATATACTGATGCTGAATCGGAATTCGAATTTCAGCGTTTATTTTAAATGATTGTATTCGAGGAAGGTATGAATGATACTGCTCACTTGTAATAGACTGGTCAAAGGACAGCGCTTCAGTTACAGATAATGCACTACTCATTGTTGAGTCAATTTAAATCCTAAAGATATTAAAAAATTTCTATTCTCCGTAGACAACCTCTTGGTGTGATAGTTCTCACTAAATGATGACTTAGTTGTAGCTGGCTCGTATTTATACCTTCGTCGATTATTGATGACTAATCCCATATTACAAAGTACTTCTCTTCAGTTCTAACCGAATTACAATCTCCTCACCGCGTAAGTTAACCTCCTGCCCGTTCTGATCGATGAGTGATAATGATATATTTGTGATAGTGCTACTGCTATTTAGTGGTAGATAAACAACATTTTTTGGCTCTATATCGATCGGATATCCTGCAGCTACCGGGATTGCAAACTCAATGAGTGTATGTGCACGCACTTCATCATAAAATGCGCTTGTAACTAAATTACATTCTACTCGAACAGTTCTTACTCTAATAATCTGCACTGGAAGATCCGACTCGTAAATTTTGTTCGGTTCGATTATCATTGGGCTAAATCCTAAAATTCGTGCAATATTGTTTGGTTTTGTAAAATTTATTTTAAATTTACTATGGATTTCGCATCGTAATGTGTTCTTATTTGCTTTGATGGTAATTGGATCTACTGGTTTCTCATTCTCGCTAATGATTCGTTGCACATATGATTCAATATCACTAACGTCATATGCACCTGTAGGAATTTTAATTGGGGTATCATTATCTCCATAGTAAAATGTATCCTCACCCTCTTGTATATTCGGAATGCTATTATAAGTGTATAATCCTATAAGTCCCAACGTATACGAAAATCTAGGATCCAGTTCAATTGGGGGATGGTATGAAGCAGACAGCTGGCTCCGCGTGCCTCTTAGCGTGAACATGTGAGACATGACTGATAACATTATCAAAGGTGCAGCTATATATATATATATACACGAATTTTTTAGTGTTTTAATTTAGGATACAGGAAGAGACCGAATCCTTTACGATATGGTTTTAAATATAACCCGTTGCCCGATTTTGGTTGTTGTTTTCCAATTGCGATAGCCTCCATTGTTTTATTATGCCTCGATTGTTCAGCCAATTTATTTTTAGCGTTTCTTACATCTTTTATCGCTTTCACAACATTACTCACACCGGAGGCGAGTGCTCCTGCTGCTGATAGACCAGCAAATAGTGGTATTAAAAATGGTAAAAATCCGCCGGCTTTAATAGGTGAAGAATCTGGAAGCTCAATTATATGAGGAATATGTATTCGTTTCTTTCCTCCAGCCTGGTTGATAGCAAATTTTGCCTCCGAAAGGGCGTACTTCACAGCGTTATGAATATTATTCCGGTTAACAATATCTCCCAACGTATCGCTAACATGTTTGAGAACTGCTTGTTTAAAGGGAACCACGCCTAGCTTTTCTTTACGTTTTTTGTGCGTACCCAACCCCTGTTTACGTTCAAACTTCATTCTTATTATAATTACGTCACTCTTTTCTCACCTGCGTACACCGCTAGTGTTAACAGACGATGTTGGAATGAGCGACTTTATATAAACACCCTTCTTTATATACTGTTTTATAAGTGCAAAGATTTTGGTTGCAGGATTGTACATTTGGGATCAATAATAATTTGCATAATTTATTTATTTAATTTATTTAGGTAAATGTTCATTTTCATTTTCAAGTGTATCTATAAACGATTATTCAATAATACCAGCCTCTCGAAGTTCCTCGATGATAGCTGAAATTTCATCATTATCAGCTGTATTTTTACTTGCGGTTTGTGAACTAGCCAATATCCGTAATCTATCTATAATATCGTTTATGTAGTCAGAGTAGGTATATTGATGTGGAGTCCTCTCATCCGCAGTTAAACCCACACCCATCTTTATGCTTACTGACTTTGCTCTCGTACGAATATTTCCAGTTGACACATCAAACATTGGTTTAATGATCCTTTTGTACTTCGGTAAACGAGTGCCCTTTATCTGATTCTCCGGATGATTTGATCTACGATGAGCATTTGTTCTTTTCAATATATCTTCATATTGATCTAGATCGGCGTTGTTGTAGCCAATAGGCTGCTTCTTGAAAAGTAGCTCATACAACCCTGGTGTGCCAGCATATCTAATATCCTTAATAATTAAATCTTTTCCATCGAGAGTTACGAAGCCATCTCCAATCTGCCATTTTTCTGTTTGCGCGTCGAAGGAAACTCCGTAAACAACATCCTGTTCAAATTCATTTGTTAGTATACCCTCAATATATGTCCGTGGTAACGGATCGTATTGCCCAAGATATTCGTTAAGAACATCAGGACTCATACTTTCGACTGTTGGAGGAGAAGTCTCCATGACTTCATCATCATCTTCTTCTTCTTGTATAGGATCATACTGGAAAGAAACATCCTCCTGCAAGAACTCTGGTTGTGATAAACTTCTCGGTTTTGGGATTATACCTCGAAATGGAGTGCCTGTATATAAATCAGACGTAGTTTGGTGTTTATTGAACTTATCTTTTGTAAGTTGATCTAATTCGGGCTGGTTATGTATCAAAACAGGTTGTTCTACCTTAAACAAATCCGTTTTGGCAGATGAAGGTTGCGGCTTTATAAGTAGGTCAAGTTCGGGTTGTGTCTCCGATTTAATTTTTTTTATTAGTTCGATGAGCGGTTCCGTAATTGGTTTATAAGTTTCTTTTAGCATTTTGACATGGTCGCGTTGCCCTCTTTTGGTGGATAACTGTTTTTGTCTTATTGCATTACTAATTTTAATTATCTGCGATGTAATACGACGATAATGATTCTCATCATCAGGTTGACTCTTATGTATCCAAGGTATCCGCGCTCTGTGTCTATGTCCGTGATGTCTCATCATCGTAATTGTTTTGATGGTAATGAAAGTTGACCTCCTATTTATAGAAGTTGACGACTTCAGGAGGGGTTTTCTAGAATATGCTCGTCCAATGGTCGAATAATGTTAATCCATATCTGCACTGTCATACATGCTAAATACTAATGAGGTTCGAGCAGTGGTAGCAACTTATTTATACAAAAGGAGGAAAACGGATAAATAGAGGCGCTAACCGGATAAATGGAGGCGCTAAGATGATAAATGGAGGCGCTAAGATGATAAATGGAGGCGCTAAGATGATAAATGGAGGCGCTAAACGGATAAATGGAGGCGCTAACCGGATAAATGGAGGCGCTAAACGAATAAATGGAGGCGCTAAGATGATAAATGGAGGCGCTAAGATGATAAATGGAGGCGCTAAGATGATAAATGGAGGCGCTAAACGGATAAATGGAGGCGCTAACCGGATAAATGGAGGCGCTAAGATGATAAATGGAGGCGCTAAGAGGATAAATGGAGGCGCTAACCGGATAAATGGAGGCGCTAAGATGATAAATGGAGGCGCTAAACGGATAAATGGAGGCGCTAACCGGATAAATGGAGGCGCTAACCGGATAAATGGAGGCGCTAAGATGATAAATGGAGGCGCTAAACGGATAAATGGAGGCGCTAACCGGATAAATGGAGGCGCTAAACGAATAAATGGAGGCGCTAAGATGATAAATGGAGGCGCTAAACGGATAAATGGAGGCGCTAACCGGATAAATGGAGGCGCTAAACGAATAAATGGAGGCGCTAAGATGATAAATGGAGGCGCTAAACGGATAAATGGAGGCGCTAACCGGATAAATGGAGGCGCTAAACGAATAAATGGAGGCGCTAAGATGATCAATGGAGGCGCTAAACGGATAAATGGAGACGCTAAGATGATAAATGGAGCCGGGTCTGTAGTGATTATACAGGGTCTGTTATCATTTATCCAGGTTCTGTATACAGGTCTGTATAATTTATACAGGATCTGTTATCATTTATACCGGGTCTGTATACAGGTCTGTATAACTTACCGTATCAAGTTCACTCGTTTTTAATATCACTTCTTAATCTATGAAATAAAACAAAAAAAATCGTTTAATGCGTTTATTGTTTATAATGGTAAACTTGACAATTTATAATTATATAATTGACTGTTCATCAGTCTCATCGCTACGTTCCTCGTCATCATCAGCATCATAATCATATTCATCATTTACTTCACCTTCGTCCAGTTCAGACTCGGAATCACAATAAGCACTTATATCTTCTTCTTCTTCTCCTTCTTCTTTTTCTTCTTCTTCTTCTTCTTCTTCTTCTTCTTCATGGAAACCAACTATTCTAATTGTCGTTGCGCCAGAAGGAATAATTACATTCTGTTCAACCTTTTGGAATTTGTAGGACTCCAGAGTATTCAGCTTCAATCTTGTACCGTTGTCATCGAAGAAAACGTATCGTATATAATAAGAAACACCCATGACGACGGCTAACTGGTTACTGATATTAAAAAAACATTCCCAAATAATTTATACCACCGGTGTCCACCGCCGTGTCAACTTTACCATTATAACGAAATAAATGCGTTAAACGAATTTCTTATGTTTTATTTCATTGATTAAGCAGTGATTATATAAGAGTGAACGGTAAGTATATTAAAACACTGATGGTGACGTCATCATTTGTATGCGTGTTCAAACATGTACAAAGTATACAGGGTCTGTAAGTAGCACAATTAAGACAATTCAATTGTTCTCACGATTTTAATTTTGTGGATGGAGAATTGTATAATAGATGGGTCAATCGCATGATTTATTTCTTAAGTTCATAAAATTCGTTTATTTTAACGCTTGGAACAAATTAAAAATTAAATTAAAATTATAATAAATTCAATAGCGGTAGCGCCATCTATTGGTGAACTATTATAAATTCAGTGTGGATCCACGCCGGTATGTAGTTCGGTAATTGGTCGGTAGAGCGCTCGGCACTTCGCCAATAGATGGCGCCGCCGGTACCTCTAAAATAATTTTGTCCTCAGATTTGCTTTCTAAAATTATTTTGACATCTGAACTGAGTTTGTCCTCTAAAATAATTATTTCTATAGTTTTTATTAATTATAATAACAATAATAATCAGTTTATTGTTCAAACAGTAACACAATTAAGACAATTCAATTGTTCTCACGATTTTAATTTTGTGGATGGAGAATTGTATAATATCTAAAATTTTAAATAACCACTCTTAATTTACATGCGATTATTTGCATAAATGATTATCATTTTAAATTCGCATATTAAATTAACCGGCTGCCATCTATTGGTGAAGTGCCGAACTATTATTTCAGCATGGTTCACAACCCAGTATGTAGTTCGGTAATTGGTCGGTAGATGGCGCTCTCGGTACAATTTAATTTATTAAATAAATGTGTTCAAGAAGATGGAGTCGTTTAAAATATGGCGGTCGGTCGACATGCCGTTTTAGCGCGTGGGGTTGGTACGTCTGGGGTTGGCGGACCTGGGGCTGACGCGAAAATTTGAAATTTTTAGTAAATTTAAATTTTGTAGCGCCATCTATTGGTGAAGTTCCAGAACTACGTGTACTGAGCGAGCTCACGCGCCATCTATCGGTGAACGACCGAACTACTGCGCTCGGCAGACTTGACCTCGGTCGTCTTCGTGCGGAAAAGTGGAGGGGGTAGCTTCCTATGTAAATTGGCGGCGTGGCGGCGGGCCTGAAAGTGCCATTTATTATCTACTTAAAGGTACACGTTCCGACACCGTATCAGAACTTTGACAACGTCGAGATTGCATTGAGACGTAACTTCGATAAGCGAGTGACAAAGACGGCAAAGCCCTCAAATCGGACTATGTTGCGTTTTAGATTGTAATCTTGACTCTCTGCATTGACTACTGTCGAAACAGCATTTGTAAGACGAACCGATCTGTTTAGTTTCTAACAAATCGTACTGTTGACTCTTAGATTGTAATCATGACCGTTTCAATTGACTAGTGTCGCAACCGCCGTTATTTGACAAAACCATCTGTTAGGTGTCCGACAAATCGAATTATGTTGGGGTTTAGATTGTAATTTGGACTTTGCATCGTCTACTGTTGTAATCGCTTCCTAGGACGATGCGCTTTATTTGGTGCCTGACAAATCGTACTGTTGAGATTTAGATTGCAGTCATGTCTGGCCGCATTGACTGCGTTCGTAACCGCAGTTAAATGTCGAGACTCTAAGTTCAATGTCTGGCAATTGGATTTGTGTTGAGTTTTAGATTGTTATATTGACTGTTATTCATTGTGTCGGTTCACTACCTGCCACATATGGCATATGTATGCAATACATTTCCGACTCGTTGACTCAAATCTGACTATGTTGGGTTTTAGATTGTACTTCGAACTTTGCATCCTCTACTGTCGTAATCGCATTCGTAGGACGGTGCGCTTTATTGGGTGCCTGAAAAATCGGACTATGTTGAGATTTAGATTGCAGGTCGATCTCTGGCAAATGGATTTGTGTTGAGTTTTAGATTGTAATCTGGAGTGTTATCCATTGTGTCGGATCACTACCAGCCACATATGGCATATGTATACAATACGTTTCCGACTCGTTGAACTGGAAAATTGTAGACCTTCCTAGAGTATAAATACGCACCATATCCAATAATACCATCAGTTTATGAAGAGCACCGCAGGGGTAACATGTCTCTTACCTTGATCCCTTCAATCGGCTCTGAAATGTACGATTCAAACTTTTTGGAATTGCCGGTAGAGGTACTTTCAATTATCCTACGACTATTGGACGGGAAGTCTCTATTGAGTGCAGTGACCTCATATTCCAGGCTAATGCAGGTGTGCACAGGCGACGGATGCCTGGTCAGCAATCTCAAGCGTCACATTCGCAAGGTAAAGCAACACGAGAAGCGAAAGTTGACAGACCCCAACATGGGGGTAAGGGTAAGCAGGCAAACCACGGGTAGGGTATTTGACGAAAATACCAACAAGAAGGTAAAGGTACACGTTGCGACACCGAATCAGAACTTTGACAACGTCGAGATTGCATTGAGACGTAACTTCGATAAGCGAGTGACAAAAACGGCAAAGCCCTCAAATCGGACTATGTTGCGTTTTAGATTGTAATCTTGACTCTCTGCATTGACTACTGTCGAAACCGCATTTGTAAGACGAACCGATCTGATTAGTTTCTAACAAATCGTACTGTTGACTCTTAGATTGTAATCATGACCGTTTCAATTGACTAGTGTCGCAACCGCCTTTATTTGACAAAACCATCTGTTAGGTGTCCGACAGTTGGTGCGTTAAATACGCACCATATCCAATAATACCATCAGTTTGTGAAGAGCACCGCAGGGGTAACATGTATCTTACCTTGACCCCTTCAATCGGCTCTGAAATGTACGATTCAAACTTTTTGGAATTTCCGGTAGAGGTACTTTCAATTATCCTACGACTATTGGACGGGAAGTCTCTATTGAATGCAGTGACCTCATATTCCAGGCTAATGCAGGTGTGCAAAGGCGACGGATGCCTGCTCAGCAATCTCAAGCGTCACATTCGGAAGGTAAAGCAACACGAGAAGCGAAAGTTGACAAACCCCAGCATGGGGGTAAGGGTAAGCAGGCAAACCACGGGTAGGGTATTTGAGCGAAAATACCAACAAGAAGGTAAAGATACACGTTCCGACACCGTATCAGAACTTCAGAAAATCAGACGTCGAGATTGCATTGAGACGTAACTTCGATAAACGAGTGACAAAGACGGCAAAGCCCTCAAATCGGACTATGTTGCGTTTTAGATTGTAATCTTGACCGCCGTTATTTGACAAAACCATCTGTTAGGTGTCCGACAAATCGAATTATGTTGAGTTTTAGATTGTAATTTGGACTTTGTATCGTCTACTGTTGTAATCGCTTCCTAGGACGATGCGCTTTATTGCGTGCCTGACAAATCGTACTGTTGAGATTTAGATTGCAGTCATGTCTGGCCGCATTGACTGCGTTCGTAACCGCAGTTAAATGTCGAGACTCTAAGTTCAATGTCTGGCAAATGGATTTGTGTTGAGTTTTAGATTGTAATATTGACTGTTATTTATTGTGTCGGTTCACTACCTGCCACATATGGCATATGTATGCAATACGTTTCCGACTCGTTGACTCAAATCGGACTATGTTGCGTTTTAGATTGTACTTCGCACTTTGTATCATGTTGAGATTTAGATTGCAGGGCGATGTCTGGCAAATGAATTTGTGTTGAGTTTTAATTGTAGTCTGGAGTGTTATCCATTGTGTCGGTTCACTACCTGCCACATATGGCATATGTAAACAATACGTTTCCGACTCGTTGAACTGGAAAATTGTAGACCTTCCTAGAGTATAAATACGCACCATATCCAATAATACCCTCAGTCGAGTCCCGATAGTGAAACTAGTTGGTTGTGTTTGTGCGAGTTCCGCCAGTTCACTGCGACAACATCTTCAGCAACTTCTACTATCAGGCAACCTACGACCCTGGTATAGGCGTGGGCCCTGATTTATAATCAGTTGCCACTCTTATTGGCAACTGGTTCGCAATATTATCGGCTGATTCCGAATTCTGTTTTTACACACCGATTCCTGTATTCCCTGGCCACGTTTACGTGCGCGCGAGGGACACAGGAATCCGGTATTTATCTATTTCTATTCCGTAAGACGACCTGCTGATTGCTTTTTAACGGATACTCTTGTCGTGCCGGCTGCGGTCCTGGCGGCGGTGCAGTTATAAGCTACTCACCGTTTAGCCAACAGTACGCGTGGGCGGTACAGTGCTCCGTGGCTTCCAGCTTAAAGGCGTCTTACGTCAATCCTCACTCTTTTGCACGTGATCTTGCAACACCGGATTGTCGAGCGTGCCGGCTGTGAACTGGGACGGAGAAGTCATAAGCGGCTCTCCGTTTCCATCACACGCGTGTGCGGATCTTTCTCGGCATCCGGTGAGATCACATAGAGGTCTATTTTGTTTTGCCTAAGAGTGCTACGATTATTTCTTTCTTTTCAAGAGTATTTTCTTTATTTTCTGTTCGTTATACGGGAGTATATTTTTCTTTCATTTTTCAACGGAGTCGTTATTTCTTTTTATTTTTACTGGGGCTTAGATTAGTTTATTTCTGTTTTCGTTTCGTCTATATTTTATAAATCAAGAATATTGTAAATCGAAACAACCATCTGTCTATCCGTGGAGTTCAACGAGCCGAACATCTGGTCAAGAACCAGTTCTCTTAAACTGGATCAACTTCGAAGTTGTTTAGTGGTGTATAATATCTTGTCCTGCTATCGAAACTCGATACAGGCAAGAAGTTTGTTTATTCAGTTTATTTATTTACTTCCTTCCCGTCGGAAAGGAATCCCCTTTTTTCCTCCAAAATGTCGACGAACGACGACCTTATGGACGAGGAACATGGGTCTACCGAGGAGGAGGGCGATGAGTCTTACAACTCTGTTTTCCCCCCACACCGGCTAATAATCCGGAATATACCTCTCGCGTCGCTCAATTCATGAGCACCACAGACGCCGCAGCCAACCCCCTCGAATTTATGAAGATTGTTCTCGAGGGGTTCGCAAGTCCTTCAAACAAAAAATCTTTATACAAGTTAATTGAAGAAACATATAAAGATATTGCTTCACAAAACAACTCGCCTGTCTCCGACGACAACCTACAGACTGGCCAAAAACGAAAGGGGAAATTTTCCTCTAAAGCGTCCACATCAAAAAAGGCAGCTCAGACTGCCAGCAATACCGACGCTACCGCTGGCACATCCAGCCAGCAAGCTGCTAAACCTAATACCGCTCCTCCGAGAGCCGCAAACCACGCCTAAAAGGCCTGCTACAGTGTCGAAAAATTCCGCACCTAAAGCTCCATCTGCTTCCTCTGGACAGCCGGCGGCGGCCGCCCCTCGCGGCGGCACCATCCCGCCTATTGTTATCAAGGAAAAAACAAAGTGGACGGCATTTAGAAAGGCCCTCATTGAGAATGGCATTATATTCAAATCCGCCATCACTAGCACCCATGGTGTTAAAGTCATAACCGAATCTATGGAACATTATAATAAGATTATCGATCTCCTCAAAACTACTTCCACCGAACATCACACTTTTGCTCGTCCCGAGGATCGTGACCTTCATGTCGTCATACGAGGCACGTATCTGGAGATGTCTCGACGAAATAAAGGAAGACCTCAGTCAGCAAGAAGGCTTCCAGCCATTAAAAGTCCTCCGAATGAAGCATCCTCGCACAAAAGCTGAAATGCCTCTTATTCTGGTCTCTGTTAAAAGAGACCAGAAAAATATTTACAACATCAAAGACATCTGCGGAGTCATCGTCTCGGTGGAAACACTAAAGCGGACTCCGGGAGTAGGTCAGTGTCACCGTTGTCTGCTCTTCGGACACGGCTCCACGTTCTGCAATGCAAAGCAGCGATGCGTCCAGTGCGGCGGAGAACACGCAGAGGCGGACTGCGATGCCCCACCCGACGCCCCCGCGCAGTGCTATAACTGCGGAGAAGCTCACAGAGCTTCGTACAGAGGCTGTAAAGTCGCAGTGAAAGCCGCCCCCGCAAAGCACCTATCAATAACGCTGGTAATGCAGCTCCCAAGGCGCAACCAGCTCTTAACAACGCGCAAAAAACGGCCCCCCCAGTGTCAGTTCCTGGAAAAAACCTCTACCGACCGCAAACAGAGCTCCAATCGGAGACGCCAACCTCGTCGGGGCTATCACCAAGCTCACGGAGGTAGCCCACGAGATGCTCCAGCTGGTCCTCAACATCCAGCAACTACTTGCAGGTCATTCTAGTCAAAACATCTAGTCATGTACCACGTCCTTATACACTTATTTGTTAATTTATTTATCTTTATTTATTTATTTGTGATGCCATTAATAAATAAAATTAAACCCCGCAAATTGAAAATCCTGGCCTGGAATGCCAACGGCCTTCGACAAAGGATTAGGGAGCTTGAGGAATGTGCTATCAGACACGACGCCGATATCGTCCTCGTGTCTGAGACGCACCTGAAACCCTGTCATCGTCTAGGTATCCCTAATTACGTGTGCTACAGGAACTATCGACTGACAGGTCGTTGCGGTGGCACTGCTACCTTCATTAGGACCTCATTTTTGCACGATGAATGTCTCACACCCGCGCTCAATCATCTCGAGGCAACGGTGATCAAAGTCCACACCACTATGGGCAGTGTACTGATAGTTTCTGCGTACAATCCCCCGACCAAGCGAACCCTGCAATCCGATTTCGATTCCATCTTCGATTCGAATGAACGGGTTCTAATGGCCGGGGACATTAACGCCAAGCATCACAGATGGAATTCCATCAAGACCAATACTAACGGTATTGCAATCAGAGCAATTACCGATCTGAAAGGCATAGTCGTCGACGCTCCCACGACTCCAACAAGGTATGGTCAGGAGAACCATACTCCAGATATTCTGGATATAGTTCTCCTCAAAAACGTAACTCTATCAGAGTCGCCAATCGCCCTCACGGAATTGTCTTCTGACCATCTCCCCATTGTTTTCAAAATCGGTGAAGGAGACAACACCGACCAATACGTCTCGAAACGCACCTCCTGGAAACAATTCCAAAGCGAAGCTAAAAGTATACTCTCCGCGATAGACTTCGATCACAACGATGTCGATTCCTCTATCGCAAATCTAGAAACGAGTCCACAACACGCATACGAAGTATCTACAACAACAAAAAAGATCTCTGTAAAACATGGCGAAATTCCACTCGAAATCTCAATGCTTATTCAAGAGCGTAGGGCGGCGCTCAAAAAATTCAACCGGACTCTGTCACCAGCCGACAGAGCCGAGAAAAATCGCCTCTCCGCTCTCGTAAAAAGGGCTCTGCAGGACCACAAAAACTCCCTTTGGGAAAAGAAACTCGAGTCTCTGTCCACCGAAGACAATTCCCTGTGGTCCCTTAGCAGAGTCCTGCGAAAGAGGAGAGCCCCAATTGGTCCATTACATCACGAAGGCATCCCTGCTACTACGGACACCGAAAAAGCGGAGCTCTTCGCCGCTCGGTTGTCCGAACAATTTTACAATGCACTACCCGATGAGCAACAACATCTTGACATTCGTGAAAAACTGCAGCGCGATAAGATCCACGCAGTCGCAATTCCTCTTCCTCCTGCTGACGACGCCGAGATCCAAGGCATTATCAACGGGTTAAAACCAAAAAAGGCTCCCGGAATAGACAACATCTCGAATATGATGTTAAGAAATTTCCCTAAAAAAGGCATTACTTTCATAACATCCATCGCAAACCATATCTTAACCAGCGGCAAATTCCCAACATCATGGAAAACAGCCAGCGTGGTTATGATACCAAAGCCCGCGAAGCCCCGTAACAACCCGGGCAGTTACAGGCCAATAAGTCTACTATCTAGCGTATCGAAAGTGGTCGAACGCGTTATTCTTGCACGTCTCCTCACGGAATGCGTCGACAAGTCTCTTATTCCCGACGAGCAGTTTGGCTTCCGGGAAGCTCACGGCACAGAACTTCAACTGCTGAGGATGACGGAAGAGGTCTTCAGTGCCATGGACAGAAGGGAGTCCACTCTTGGGGCCTTTCTGGACATGGAGAAGGCCTTCGACTGCGTCTGGCACGCCGGTTTGATTGCCAAACTTTTCCGTTTTGTGATCAACCCGGCTATCATAAGCTTAATCGAGAGCTATCTCACTAATCGCTCGTTCTCGGTGTGCGTGGGAGGCACTAGGTCATCGTTGAAGACCATGAGAGCCGGCGTACCACAAGGCTCGGTCCTATCCCCGACGCTGTACACGCTTTTTACGGCGGATATTCCCAAATCGCCCCTTACGTCCATTTATTCATATGCAGATGACACAGCCATCCTCGCCACCTGTATCAGCTCACTACTCGCTTCACGAAGGCTCCAAGAGCATCTCAACGCCTTGGAGCAATACTTTTCCCGTTGGAAATTAACCCCCAACGCAGCAAAAACGCAGTATATCAACTTCACGACCAAAAGACACCCAGATACTCACGTAATAAGACTGAACAACGTTGCCCTTCCACTCTCCAACACAGTCAAGTATCTGGGTGTCACTTTCGACCAAAAAATGTCTTGGACTCAGCAAATTATTAACGCGGCGAATAAGGGGTCGTCCGTCATTAAAATGACTTATGCTTTAGTCCACCGGCACGGGAAATTGTCATTGGCAAACAAAATCCTGCTTTACAAACAGGTCGTCAGGCCTACAATCACGTACGGTTGCATGGCATGGGGTGCAGCCAGTAAAACACATCTGCATAAACTGGAAGTCATCCAGAATAAATTCCTCAGGATTGTCGTGAACGCGCCTTTCAGAATGCGCAATGATCACATTAGGGAGGAATTGGGAATCTCTACCATCAGAGATTACATTGCAAAGCTGAACACGAAGAGACTCGGCAAAGTCTCCGACCACGGCAATCCTCTTATTGCACAATCACTCGACTACCTCCCACAAAGACGTACGCTTAGAAACCGTCCAAAAACGATACTCTTAAGTGAGTAATCTTTTGTGACAAGTCCCGTATACACTACATGTTAATTTATTCAATAATTTTATCGTTTATTCGGCGTAAAACAAGTTTTTAGTCCGTCTATTCTAGTCATGTGCTCGTTTTATTATATCTGTCTATTTATTTATTTATTCTGGTTTTATCAAATTCGCCGTATTGTTTTATTCTAGTCAGTATACAAATATCCCGTATACACCACTTACTTAAGAGCCGGAAAACTGTTTACCAATAGGTGCCCGATTGGCGTAGTGGGTATGACGACCGACTCTTGATCGGTATGTTCGGGTTCGCTCCCGAGCGGGGACATATTTTTAAAGAATTTCAAAAAAAATACAGTTGAGCCTAAAAAGCTGTTAAATGTGAAAAAATGAACAATAAAAAATAAAAAGGTCGCTCTGACCTGCTTTTTGCACCACTTGTAGGTCAAAAACTAAATAAAGCTGGTCGCAATTTTACGTCTCTCCAGACAGGTTTTCTTGCACTCTGTTGCTCAAAAAATTCCCGGGCGGAATGGGAAAAAATACCAAAACACGCTGGTCTATAAATAGACACCTACCGAGCCACAAAACTCGGTAGTGCGCGTCGCTTAAATTTATACATAACCTTTCCGATATCAGCCCACGGCTGCAGTTATATTTTTAATTATATTCCTCCTACGCGGCATTTTTGCGTAGCTTATGAACAGTTCACTGGAGTCAAAAGGCCTTTGGCCTGCCTTCTTAACTACACACAAACATAGGTTACAGGATACCCTCAGTTTGTGAAGAGCATCGCAGGGGTAACATGTCTCTTACCTTGATCCCTTTAATCGTCTCTGAAATGTACGATTCAAACTTTTTGGAATTGCCGGTAGAGGTACTTTCAATTATCATACGACTATTGGACGGGAAGTCTCTATTGAATGCAGTGACCTCATATTCCAGGCTAATGTAGGTGTGGAAAGGCGACGGATGCCTGGTCAGCAATCTCAAGCGTCACATTCGGAAGGTAAAGCAACACGAGAAGCGAAAGTTGACAAACCCCAACATGGAGGTAAGGGTAAGCAGGCAAACCACGGGTAGGGTATTTGACGAAAATACCAACAAGAAGGTAAAGGTACACGTTCCGACACCGTATCAGAACTTTGACAACGTCGAGATTGCATTGAGACGTAACTTCTATAAGCGAGTGACAAAGACGGCAAAGCCCTCAAATCGGACTATGTTGCGTTTTAGATTGTAATCTTGACTCTCTGCATTGACTACTGTCGAAACCGCATTTGTAAGACGAACCGATCTGTTTAGTTTCTAACCAATCGTGCTGTTGACTCTTAGATTGTAATCGTGACCGTTTCAATTGACTAGTGTCGCAACCGCCGTTATTTGACAAAACCATCTGTTAGGTGTCCGACAAATCGAATTATGTTGAGTTTTATATTGTAATTTGGACTTTGCATCGTCTACTGTTGTAGTCGCTTCCTAGGACGATGAGCTTTATTGGGTGCCTGACAAATCGTACTGTTGAGATTTAGATTGCAGTCATGTCTGGCCGCATTGACTGCGTTCGTAACCGCAGTTAAATGTCGAGACTCTAAGTTCAATGTCTGGCAATTGGATTTGTGTTGAGTTTTAGATTGTAATATTGACTGTTATTCATTGTGTCGGTTCACTACCTGTCACATATGGCATATGTATGCAATACATTTCCGACTCGTTGACTCAAATCGGACTATGTTGCGTTTTAGATTGTACTTCCCACTTTGCATCCTCTACTGTCGTAACCGCATTCGTAGGACGGTGCGCTTTATTGGGTGCCTGAAAAATCGTACTATGTTGAGATCTAGATTGCAGGTCGATGTCTGGCGAATGGATTACCTGCCACATATGGCATATGTATACAATACGTTCCCGACTCGTTGAACTGGAAAATTGTAGACCTTCCTAGACTATAAATACGCACCATATCCAATAATACCATCAGTTTGTGAAGAGCACTGCAGGGGTAACATGTCTCTTACCTTGACCCCTTCAATCGGCTCTGAAATGTACGATTCAAACTTTTTGGAATTGCCGGTAGAGGTACTTTCAATTATCCTACGACTATTGGACGGGAAGTCTCTATTGAATGCAGTGACCTCATATTCCAGGCTAATGCAGGTGTGCAAAGGCGACGGATGCCTGCTCAGCAATCTCAAGCGTCACATTCGGAAGGTAAAGCAACACGAGAAGCGAAAGTTGACAAACTCCAACATGGAGGTAAGGGTAAGCAGGCAAACCACGGGTAGGGTATTTGACGAAAATACCAACAAGAAGGTAAAGGTACACGTTCCGACACCGTATCAGAACTTTGACAACGTCGAGATTGCATTGAGACGTAACTTCGATAAGCGAGTGACAAAGACGGCAAAGCCCTCAAATCGGACAATGTTGCGTTTTAGATTGTAATCTTGACTCTCTGCATTGACTACTGTCGAAACCGCATTTGTAAGACGAACCGATCTGTTTAGTTTCTAACAAATCGTGCTGTTGACTCTTAGATTGTAATCGTGACCGTTCCAATTGACTAGTGTCGCAACCGCCGTTATTTGACAAAACCATCTGTTAGGTGTCCGACAAATCGAATTATGTTGAGTTTTATATTGTAATTTGGACTTTGCATCGTCTACTGTTGTAGTCGCTTCCTAGGACGATGAGCTTTATTGGGTGCCTGACAAATCGTACTGTTGAGATTTAGATTGCAGTCATGTCTGGCCGCATTGACTGCGTTCGTAACCGCAGTTAAATGTCGAGACTCTAAGTTCAATGTCTGGCAAATGGATTTGTGTTGAGTTTTAGATTGTAATATTGACTGTTATTCATTGTGTCGGTTCACTACCTGTCACATATGGCATATGTATGCAATACATTTCCGACTCGTTGACTCAAATCGGACTATGTTGCGTTTTAGATTGTACTTCCCACTTTGCATCCTCTACTGTCGTAACCGCATTCGTAGGACGGTGCGCTTTATTGTGTGCCTGAAAAATCGTACTATGTTGAGATCTAGATTGCAGGTCGATGTCTGGCGAATGGATTACCTGCCACATATGGCATATGTATACAATACGTTCCCGACTCGTTGAACTGGAAAATTGTAGGCCTTCCTAGAATATAAATACGCACCATATCCAATAATACCCTCAGTTTGTGAAGAGCATCGCAGGGCTAACATGTATCTTACCTTGATCTCTTCAATCGGCTCTGAAATGTACGATTCAAACTTCTTGGAATTGCCGGTAGAGGTACTTTCAATTATCCTACGACTATTGGACGGGAAGTCTCTATTGAATGCGGTGACCTCATATTCCGGGCTAATGCAGGTGTGCAGAGGCGACGGATGCCTGGTCAGCAACCTCAAGCGTCACATTCGCAAGGTAAAGCAACACGAGAAGCGAAAGTTGACAAACCCCAACATGGGGGTAAGGGTAAGCAGGCAAACCACGGGTAGGGTAATTAACGAAAATACCAACCAGAAGGTAAGGGTACACGTTCCGACACCGTATCAGAACTTTGACAACGTCCAGATTGCATTGAGACGTAACTTCGATAAGCGAGTGACAAAAACGGCAAAGCCCTCAAATCGGACTATGTTGCGTTTTAGATTGTAATCTTGACTCTCTGCATTGACTACTGTCGAAACCGCATTTGTAAGACAAACCGATCTGCTTAGTTTCTAACAAATCGGACTGTTGACTATTAGATTGTAATCATGACCGTTTCAATTGACTAGTGTCGCAACCGCCGTCATTGGACAAAACCATCTGTTAGGTGTCCGACAAATCGAATTATGTTGAGTTTTAGATTGTAATTTGGACTTTGCATCGTCTACTGTTGTAATGGCTTCCTAGGACGATGCGCTTTATTGGGTGCCTGACAAATCGTACTGTTGAGATTTAGATTGCAGTCATGTCTGGCCGCATTGACTGCGTTCGTAACCGCAGTTAAATGTCGAGACTCTAAGTTCGATGTCTGGCAAATGGATTTGTGTTGAGTTTTAGATTGTAATATTGACTAGTGTCGCAACCGCCGTTATTTGACAAAACCATCTGTTAGGTGTCCGACAAATCGAATTATTTTGAGTTTTAGATTGTAATTTGGACTTTGCATCGTCTACTGTTGTAATCGCTTCCTAGGACGATGCGCTTTATTGGGTGCCTGACAAATCGTACTGTTGAGATTTAGATTGCAGTCATGTCTGGCCGCATTGACTGCGTTCGTAACCGCAGTTAAATGTCGAGACTCTAAGTTCAATGTCTGGCAAATGGATTTGTGTTGAGTTTTAGATTGTAATATTGACTGTTATTCATTGTGTCGGTTCACTACCTGCCACATATGGCATATGTATGCAATACATTTCCGACTCGTTGACTCAAATCGGCCTATGTTGGGTTTTAGATTGTACTTCGCACTTTGCATCCTCTACTGTCGTAATCGCATTCGTAGGCCGGTGCGCTTTATTGTGTGCCTGAAAAATCGTACTATGTTGAGATCTAGATTGCAGGTCGATGTCTGGCGAATGGATTACCTGCCACATATGGCATATGTATACAATACGTTCCCGACTCGTTGAACTGGAAAATTGTAGGCCTTCCTAGAATATAAATACGCACCATAACCAATAATACCCTCAGTTTGTGAAGAGCATCGCAGGGCTAACATGTATCTTACCTTGATCCCTTCAATCGGCTCTGAAATGTACGATTCAAACTTCTTGGAATTGCCGGTAGAGGTACTTTCAATTATCCTACGACTATTGGACGGGAAGTCTCTATTGAATGCGGTGACCTCATATTCCGGGCTAATGCAGGTGTGCAGAGGCGACGGATGCCTGGTCAGCAACCTCAAGCGTCACATTCGCAAGGTAAAGCAACACGAGAAGCGAAAGTTGACAAACCCCAACATGGGGTAAGGGTAAGCAGGCAAACCACGGGTAGGGTAATTAACGAAAATACCAACCAGAAGGTAAGGGTACACGTTCCGACACCGTATCAGAACTTTGACAACGTCCAGATTGCATTGAGACGTAACTTCGATAAGCGAGTGACAAAAACGGCAAAGCCCTCAAATCGGACTATGTTGCGTTTTAGATTGTAATCTTGACTCTCTGCATTGACTACTGTCGAAACCGCATTTGTAAGACAAACCGATCTGCTTAGTATCTAACAAATCGGACTGTTGACTATTAGATTGTAATCATGACCGTTTCAATTGACTAGTGTCGCAACCGCCGTCATTGGACAAAACCATCTGTTAGGTGTCCGACAAATCGAATTATGTTGAGTTTTAGATTGTAATTTGGACTTTGCATCGTCTACTGTTGTAATGGCTTCCTAGGACGATGCGCTTTATTGGGTGCCTGACAAATCGTACTGTTGAGATTTAGATTGCAGTCATGTCTGGCCGCATTGACTGCGTTCGTAACCGCAGTTAAATGTCGAGACTCTAAGTTCGATGTCTGGCAAATGGATTTGTGTTGAGTTTTAGATTGTAATATTGACTAGTGTCGCAACCGCCGTTATTTGACAAAACCATCTGTTAGGTGTCCGACAAATCGAATTATTTTGAGTTTTAGATTGTAATTTGGACTTTGCATCGTCTACTGTTGTAATCGCTTCCTAGGACGATGCGCTTTATTGGGTGCCTGACAAATCGTACTGTTGAGATTTAGATTGCAGTCATGTCTGGCCGCATTGACTGCGTTCGTAACCGCAGTTAAATGTCGAGACTCTAAGTTCAATGTCTGGCAAATGGATTTGTGTTGAGTTTTAGATTGTAATATTGACTGTTATTCATTGTGTCGGTTCACTACCTGCCACATATGGCATATGTATGCAATACATTTCCGACTCGTTGACTCAAATCGGCCTATGTTGGGTTTTAGATTGTACTTCGCACTTTGCATCCTCTACTGTCGTAATCGCATTCGTAGGACGGTGCGCTTTATTGTGTGCCTGAAAAATCGTACTATGTTGAGATTTAGATTGCAGGTCGATGTCTGGCAAATGGATTTGTGTTGAGTTTTAGATTGTAATCTGGAGTGTTATCCATTGTGTCGGTTCACTACCTGCCACATATGGAATATGTATACAATACGTTTCCGACTCGTTGAACTGGAAAATTGTAGACCTTCCTAGACTATAAATACGCACCATATCCAATAATACCATCAGTTTGTGAAGAGCACTGCAGGGGTAACATGTCTCTTACCTTGACCCCTTCAATCGGCTCTGAAATGTACGATTCAAACTTTTTGGAATTGCCGGTAGAGGTACTTTCAATTATCCTACGACTATTGGACGGGAAGTCTCTATTGAATGCAGTGACCTCATATTCCAGGCTAATGCAGGTGTGCAAAGGCGACGGATGCCTGCTCAGCAATCTCAAGCGTCACATTCGGAAGGTAAAGCAACACGAGAAGCGAAAGTTGACAAACTCCAACATGGAGGTAAGGGTAAGCAGGCAAACCACGGGTAGGGTATTTGACGAAAATACCAACAAGAAGGTAAAGGTACACGTTCCGACACCGTATCAGAACTTTGACAACGTCGAGATTGCATTGAGACGTAACTTCGATAAGCGAGTGACAAAGACGGCAAAGCCCTCAAATCGGACAATGTTGCGTTTTAGATTGTAATCTTGACTCTCTGCATTGACTACTGTCGAAACCGCATTTGTAAGACGAACCGATCTGTTTAGTTTCTAACAAATCGTGCTGTTGACTCTTAGATTGTAATCGTGACCGTTCCAATTGACTAGTGTCGCAACCGCCGTTATTTGACAAAACCATCTGTTAGGTGTCCGACAAATCGAATTATGTTGAGTTTTATATTGTAATTTGGACTTTGCATCGTCTACTGTTGTAGTCGCTTCCTAGGACGATGAGCTTTATTGGGTGCCTGACAAATCGTACTGTTGAGATTTAGATTGCAGTCATGTCTGGCCGCATTGACTGCGTTCGTAACCGCAGTTAAATGTCGAGACTCTAAGTTCAATGTCTGGCAAATGGATTTGTGTTGAGTTTTAGATTGTAATATTGACTGTTATTCATTGTGTCGGTTCACTACCTGTCACATATGGCATATGTATGCAATACATTTCCGACTCGTTGACTCAAATCGGACTATGTTGCGTTTTAGATTGTACTTCCCACTTTGCATCCTCTACTGTCGTAACCGCATTCGTAGGACGGTGCGCTTTATTGTGTGCCTGAAAAATCGTACTATGTTGAGATCTAGATTGCAGGTCGATGTCTGGCGAATGGATTACCTGCCACATATGGCATATGTATACAATACGTTCCCGACTCGTTGAACTGGAAAATTGTAGGCCTTCCTAGAATATAAATACGCACCATATCCAATAATACCCTCAGTTTGTGAAGAGCATCGCAGGGCTAACATGTATCTTACCTTGATCTCTTCAATCGGCTCTGAAATGTACGATTCAAACTTCTTGGAATTGCCGGTAGAGGTACTTTCAATTATCCTACGACTATTGGACGGGAAGTCTCTATTGAATGCGGTGACCTCATATTCCGGGCTAATGCAGGTGTGCAGAGGCGACGGATGCCTGGTCAGCAACCTCAAGCGTCACATTCGCAAGGTAAAGCAACACGAGAAGCGAAAGTTGACAAACCCCAACATGGGGGTAAGGGTAAGCAGGCAAACCACGGGTAGGGTAATTAACGAAAATACCAACCAGAAGGTAAGGGTACACGTTCCGACACCGTATCAGAACTTTGACAACGTCCAGATTGCATTGAGACGTAACTTCGATAAGCGAGTGACAAAAACGGCAAAGCCCTCAAATCGGACTATGTTGCGTTTTAGATTGTAATCTTGACTCTCTGCATTGACTACTGTCGAAACCGCATTTGTAAGACAAACCGATCTGCTTAGTTTCTAACAAATCGGACTGTTGACTATTAGATTGTAATCATGACCGTTTCAATTGACTAGTGTCGCAACCGCCGTCATTGGACAAAACCATCTGTTAGGTGTCCGACAAATCGAATTATGTTGAGTTTTAGATTGTAATTTGGACTTTGCATCGTCTACTGTTGTAATGGCTTCCTAGGACGATGCGCTTTATTGGGTGCCTGACAAATCGTACTGTTGAGATTTAGATTGCAGTCATGTCTGGCCGCATTGACTGCGTTCGTAACCGCAGTTAAATGTCGAGACTCTAAGTTCGATGTCTGGCAAATGGATTTGTGTTGAGTTTTAGATTGTAATATTGACTAGTGTCGCAACCGCCGTTATTTGACAAAACCATCTGTTAGGTGTCCGACAAATCGAATTATTTTGAGTTTTAGATTGTAATTTGGACTTTGCATCGTCTACTGTTGTAATCGCTTCCTAGGACGATGCGCTTTATTGGGTGCCTGACAAATCGTACTGTTGAGATTTAGATTGCAGTCATGTCTGGCCGCATTGACTGCGTTCGTAACCGCAGTTAAATGTCGAGACTCTAAGTTCAATGTCTGGCAAATGGATTTGTGTTGAGTTTTAGATTGTAATATTGACTGTTATTCATTGTGTCGGTTCACTACCTGCCACATATGGCATATGTATGCAATACATTTCCGACTCGTTGACTCAAATCGGCCTATGTTGGGTTTTAGATTGTACTTCGCACTTTGCATCCTCTACTGTCGTAATCGCATTCGTAGGCCGGTGCGCTTTATTGTGTGCCTGAAAAATCGTACTATGTTGAGATCTAGATTGCAGGTCGATGTCTGGCGAATGGATTACCTGCCACATATGGCATATGTATACAATACGTTCCCGACTCGTTGAACTGGAAAATTGTAGGCCTTCCTAGAATATAAATACGCACCATAACCAATAATACCCTCAGTTTGTGAAGAGCATCGCAGGGCTAACATGTATCTTACCTTGATCCCTTCAATCGGCTCTGAAATGTACGATTCAAACTTCTTGGAATTGCCGGTAGAGGTACTTTCAATTATCCTACGACTATTGGACGGGAAGTCTCTATTGAATGCGGTGACCTCATATTCCGGGCTAATGCAGGTGTGCAGAGGCGACGGATGCCTGGTCAGCAACCTCAAGCGTCACATTCGCAAGGTAAAGCAACACGAGAAGCGAAAGTTGACAAACCCCAACATGGGGTAAGGGTAAGCAGGCAAACCACGGGTAGGGTAATTAACGAAAATACCAACCAGAAGGTAAGGGTACACGTTCCGACACCGTATCAGAACTTTGACAACGTCCAGATTGCATTGAGACGTAACTTCGATAAGCGAGTGACAAAAACGGCAAAGCCCTCAAATCGGACTATGTTGCGTTTTAGATTGTAATCTTGACTCTCTGCATTGACTACTGTCGAAACCGCATTTGTAAGACAAACCGATCTGCTTAGTATCTAACAAATCGGACTGTTGACTATTAGATTGTAATCATGACCGTTTCAATTGACTAGTGTCGCAACCGCCGTCATTGGACAAAACCATCTGTTAGGTGTCCGACAAATCGAATTATGTTGAGTTTTAGATTGTAATTTGGACTTTCCATCGTCTACTGTTGTAATGGCTTCCTAGGACGATGCGCTTTATTGGGTGCCTGACAAATCGTACTGTTGAGATTTAGATTGCAGTCATGTCTGGCCGCATTGACTGCGTTCGTAACCGCAGTTAAATGTCGAGACTCTAAGTTCGATGTCTGGCAAATGGATTTGTGTTGAGTTTTAGATTGTAATATTGACTAGTGTCGCAACCGCCGTTATTTGACAAAACCATCTGTTAGGTGTCCGACAAATCGAATTATTTTGAGTTTTAGATTGTAATTTGGACTTTGCATCGTCTACTGTTGTAATCGCTTCCTAGGACGATGCGCTTTATTGGGTGCCTGACAAATCGTACTGTTGAGATTTAGATTGCAGTCATGTCTGGCCGCATTGACTGCGTTCGTAACCGCAGTTAAATGTCGAGACTCTAAGTTCAATGTCTGGCAAATGGATTTGTGTTGAGTTTTAGATTGTAATATTGACTGTTATTCATTGTGTCGGTTCACTACCTGCCACATATGGCATATGTATGCAATACATTTCCGACTCGTTGACTCAAATCGGCCTATGTTGGGTTTTAGATTGTACTTCGCACTTTGCATCCTCTACTGTCGTAATCGCATTCGTAGGACGGTGCGCTTTATTGTGTGCCTGAAAAATCGTACTATGTTGAGATTTAGATTGCAGGTCGATGTCTGGCAAATGGATTTGTGTTGAGTTTTAGATTGTAATCTGGAGTGTTATCCATTGTGTCGGTTCACTACCTGCCACATATGGAATATGTATACAATACGTTTCCGACTCGTTGAACTGGAAAATTGTAGACCTTCCTAGAGTATAAATACGCACCATATCCAATAATACCATTAGTTTGTGAAGAGCATCGCAGGGCTAACATGTCTCTTACCTTGATCCCTTCAATCGGCTCCGAAATGTACGATTCAAACTTTTTGGAATTGCCGGTAGAGGTACTTTCAATTATCCTACGACTATTGGACGGGAAGTCTCTATTGAATGCAGTGACCTCATATTCCAGGCTAATGCAGGTGTGCAAAGGCGACGGATGCCTGGTCAGCAATCTCAAGCGTCACATTCGCAAGGTAAAGCAACACGAGAAGCGCAAGTTGACAAACCCCAACTTGGGGGTAAGGGTAAGCAGGCAAACCACGGGTAGGGTATTTGACGAAAATACCAACAAGAAGGTAAAGGTACACGTGCCGACACCGTATCAGAACTTTGACAACGTCGAGATTGCATTGAGACGTAACTTCGATAAGAGAGTGACAAAGACGGCAAAGCCCTCAAATCGGACTATGTTGCGTTTTAGATTGTAATCTTGACTCTCTGCATTGACTACTGTCGAAACCGCATTTGTAAGACGGACCGATCTGTTTAGTTTCTAACAAATCGTACTGTTGACTCTTAGATTGTATTCATGACCGTTTCAATTGACTAGTGTCGCAACCGCCGTTATTTGACAAAACCATCTGTTAAGTGTCCGACAAATCGAATTATGTTGAGTTTTAGATTATAATTTGGACTTTGCATCGTCTACTGTTGTAATCGCTTCGTAGGACGATGCGCTTTATTGAGTGCTTGACGAATCGTATTGTTGAGATTTAGATTGCAGTCATGTCTGGCCGCATTGACTGCATTTGTAACCGCAGTTAAATGTCGAGACTCTAAGTTCGATGTCTGGCAAATGGATTTGTGTTGAGTTTTAGATTGTAATATTGACTGTTATCCATTGTGTCGGTTCACTACCTGCCACATACGGCATATGTATGCAATACATTTCCGACTCGTTGACTCAAATCGGACTATGTTGCGTTTTAGATTGTACTTCCCACTTTGCATCCTCTACTGTCGTAACCGCATTCGTAGGATGGTGCGCTTTATTGGGTGCCTGAAAAATCGTACTATGTTGAGATCTAGATTGCAGGTCGATGTCTGGCGAATGGATTACCTGTGTGGCGGTTGCTATCGTACTAGATAGATCCTGGTCGTCAAAGCAGCCGACAACAACTAAAAAACAACAGTAGATTGTCATAAAAACAAGCTGTGACACGAATCCCTTACCTATTTGTATTATTTTAATTAGTGTGATAATAAAGTTTATTCTATCGTTAAATACACTAAATTGGAGGCCCCGACGGGATGTACCTCTACCAGAAGTACATCGCGTTTCCGTCAAGATGCCACCTTTTTGGCGAGACAGACCGACCCTTTGGTTTGCACAGTTAGAAGCTCAATTTTCGATAGCTGGTGTAAAGGATGAGAACACGAAGTTCTCTTACGTCGTCGCGAACCTACAGGAGGAGTTTGCAAACGAAGTCGAGGACATTATTAGCGTGCCACCTACTGTCAACCCGTACACTGTCATGAAGACAGAACTAATCAAACGAATGTCCTTGTCTGAAGAGAAGCGCGTTCGACAACTTATTCTCGAAGAACAGCTCGGGGATAAGAAGCCTTCACAATTTCTACGACACCTGAAGTCTCTAGCTGGAACCGCAGTTCAAGAATCGCTACTGAAGACTTTGTGGCTCCAACGCTTGCCGGTACACACGCAGGCAATTCTGCAAACGCAAATCAACCAGACCGTAGAACAACTGGCGCTGACTGCAGACAAAATTTTGGAAGTGTCACCGTACAACTCTGCGTGCAATGCTGTTAAAACCACCTCGCCAGATTTAAGTACTGTGCTACAGTCAATTACAAACCAACTAGAGCAACTCCAGAAAGAAGTGATTGCATTGAAACGTAGTAGGTCGAAATCAAGATCACGCAATTATACTCCTTCAAGATCTCTTTCTCCTGAGCAATATTGTTGGTACCATCGTCGCTTTGCCGACAAAGCAACAACATGCAGAGAACCATGCAGTTTCAAGTCAAAAAACGACAAAAGCTCGTAGGAACGGCTACGAGTTTTCCATTGTCTTCAAACCGTCTCTTCATTTTCTGCAGATCTTCTCAATTAAAGTTTTTGATAGACACGGGCTCGGATGTAAGTTGTTTTCCATGTTTAAAGAAGTTTCGTTCACAACCAGCAAAATTCACTCTGCAAGCAGCCAACGAGAGTAGCATTCAAACGTACGGCACAACGATGCTCAGTCTCAATCTCGGTCTACGAAGAGTTTTAGAGGAATTTTATTGTGGCAGATGTCAGCGTACCCATTATTGGCTCAGACTTTCTTGCGCATTTTGGTTTAGTTCCAGACTGCAGGAATTGCCTTTTGATAGACAATATAACCAAACTGACAACCCACTGCCATCGATATATTCACGATCAAATCAGTGTGAAATGTGTTACCAGCGAGTCTCAACTGTTCCAAGAATTTCCCTCTATTACCCGTCCTTCTGGTACAGTACGTGTTGTAAAACACAAAACGGTGCATTACATCAACACCACTGATGGTCCACCGGTTTTTTGTCGACCACGACGGCTAGCCCCAGATCGCTTACGTCTTGCGAAAGCGGAATTTGAGCTAATGATTCGAGAAGGTGTAGCTCGACGTTCCGACGGACCCTGGGCGTCGCCACTTCATATGGTACCAAAGAAGACCGGTGATTGGCGACCTTGCGGTGATTATAGAGCTCTGAACGCACGAACGATCCCGGACAGATATCCTATGAGACACATACACGACTTTGCCTATCGTCTACGAGGATGTAAGGTATTTTCGACAATCGACTTGGTAAAAGCCTACACGCAAATACCAGTGAATCCTAGCGATATTGAGAAGACAGCCATAACCACTCCATTCGGATTATTTGAATTTCCGTTTATGGGATTTGGTTTTCGCAATGCAAGCCAGACATTTCAACGATTTATCGACGAAGTATTGTCTGATCTGGAATTTTGCTACGCCTACATAGACGATATTCTCGTTTTCTCGAAATCGCAGCAGGAGCACGACAACCACTTACGTAAGTTATTTGCTCGTTTTACTGAATATGGCATACTTGTAAATGTGTCTAAAACTGTCTTAGGCAAAGCCTGCGTCCACTTCTTGGGTTATGAAGTTTCTGCGTCTGGCACTCGTCCTCTTCCCGATCGTGTCTCCGCACTTCTCAACTTCCCACGACCCGAAACAGCTAAGCAGCTACGCCGATTTCTGGGCATCATCAACTTTTACCGCCGATTTTTGCCATACGCAGCTCACCATCAAACCCTTCTACATACCCTAGTGGCCAGTTCGAAAGGAAATCATGCTATCGACTGGACTCCCGAAGCAGAAGAGGCTTTTATAAGCTGCAGAAACAACCTATCTGATGCGACACTTCTTGCTCATCCTATCGAAGATGCACAATTGGCCCTCTTTACAGATGCATCAAACAAAGCAGTTGGTGCTTGCATGCAACAGCGTGTTGGGGACACATGGGAGCCGATCGCATTCTTTTCTAAGAAGCTGTCTGAACGTCAGTCTACATGGCCAGCGTATCATCGCGAACGGTTCGCTATATTCGCCGCTGTGCACCATTTTAAACATATCCTGGAAGCCCAACACTGTGTTATTTACACCGATCATAAGCCTCTTATTTATACATTTTCTCAGCGCTCCAATAATTTGCCTCCTGTGCAACAAAATCATCTATCCTTTATTGCACAATTTACGACGGATATAAGACATGTTAAAGGAGATGCCAATATGGTTGCCGACGCGTTTTCCAGAGTGGAAACTATCGATTCATGTTTATTTAATTTTGACAAGCTTGCACTTTCTCAGGAGGATGATCCAGAGCTAAGAAATTTGCTGAAGAAACAGACCTCATTACTTCTGGAAGAAATCGTCATTCCAGGAGCAGCAAGAAAAATATTCTGTGACATATCAGGTAAACACCCTTGTCCGTACCTTCCTGTCACATTGCGCGAAGAAATATTTAGAAATCTTCATAATTTATGTCACCCTGGAGTTAAAGCCACTCAAAAATTAATTAGCAATCGATTTGTTTGGCCCAACATGAACAAAGATATTCGAAATTGGACAAAATCTTGCATTCAGTGTCAGCGAGCTAAAATAACCCGTCACGTTTCTTCACCTCCAAAATTATTCATGTCACCTTCAGCAAGATTTGAACACATTCATGTGGATATTATAGGACCATTACCAATGGTAAATTCGTATCGCTACTGTTTAACTATCGTAGACAGATTCACGAGATGGCCCGAAGTTCATCCCATGAAAACCCAAACAACTCAAGAAGTTGCAGCGGGGCTGGTTTCGACGTGGATTGCTCGCTTTGGATCTCCAACAAGGTTAACCAGCGACCAAGGCAGGCAGTTCGAATCAAAATTGTTGCAAGAACTCTTCAAAACCTTTGGTATCCAGCGCATAAGAACGACAAGCTATCACCCTAAAAGTAATGGCCTCGTTGAAAGGTTTCACCGTCAGTTGAAGGCATCTATAATGGCACACGAACGCAGAAACTGGCTAACAGCCTTACTATTAGTGTTGTTAGGTATAAGATCATCTCTAAAAGAAGATTTGAGTACTTCTTCGGCAGAACTTATGTATGGTGAACCATTGCGCTTGCCAGGTGATATGTTGTTACCAGCTGCTATGCAAGATTTTCAAGACCCATCCGACTTTCTTGCACAATTGAAGAAGAAGATGTCCGAATTGAAACCAGTTGCAATGTCAGATCACTCCCGTAGTAAATCCTTTGTTTTCCAGGATTTAGCCACTACCGAATTTATATTTTTGCGAGATGACACCATTAAAAAGCCACTTAGCCAACCGTATACTGGTCCGCATAAGGTGATTTCAAGAGATGAAAAGACTATCGTAATTATGGCAAAAGGAAAACAGTTACGAGTATCTGTGGACAGAGTCAAGCCAGCGTACGTTCTCGCGGATTCTCTCAGCGTCAAATCCATGGAACGTCCTCTTCAGGAAAGTTTGTCTGCACACCGTGTTCACTTCAGTCCACCATGACCTCCAGTCTTCGCGGGGGGCTCATGTGGCGGTTGCTATCGTACTAGATAGATCCTGGTCGTCAAAGCAGCCGACAACAACTAAAAAACAACAGTAGATTGTCATAAAAACAAGCTGTGACACGAATCCCTTACCTATTTGTATTATTTTAATTAGTGTGATAATAAAGTTTATTCTATCGTTAAATACACTAAACCTGCCACATATGGCATATGTATACAATACGTTTCCGACTCGTTGAACTGGAAAATTGTAGACCTTCCTAGAGTATAAATACGCACCATATCCAATAATACAAACTTTTCGTAACCGCAGTTAAATGTCGAGACTCTAAGTTCGATGTCTGGCAAATGGATTTGTGTTGAGTTTTAGATTGTAATATTGACTAGTGTCGCAACCGCCGTTATTTGACAAAACCATCTGTTAGGTGTCCGACAAATCGAATTATTTTGAGTTTTAGATTGTAATTTGGACTTTGCATCGTCTCTTGTTGTAATCGCTTCCTAGGACGATGCGCTTTATTGGGTGCCTGACAAATCGTACTGTTGAGATTTAGATTGCAGTCATGTCTGGCCGCATTGACTGCGTTCGTAACCGCAGTTAAATGTCGAGACTCTAAGTTCAATGTCTGGCAAGTGGATTTGTGTTGAGTTTTAGATTGTAATATTGACTGTTATTCATTGTGTCGGTTCACTACCTGCCACATATGGCATATGTATGCAATACATTTCCGACTCGTTGACTCAAATCGGCCTATGTTGGGTTTTAGATTGTACTTCGCACTTTGCATCCTCTACTGTCGTAATCGCATTCGTAGGACGGTGCGCTTTATTGGGTGCCTGAAAAATCGTACTATGTTGAGATTTAGATTGCAGGTCGATGACTGGCAAATGGATTTGTGTTGAGTTTTAGATTGTAATCTGGAGTGTTATCCATTGTGTCGGTTCACTACCTGCCACATATGGCATATGTATACAATACGATTCCGACTCGTTGAACTGAAAAATTGTTGACCTTCCTAGAGTATAAATACGCACCATATCCAATAATACCATCAGTTTGTGAAGAGCACCGCAGGGGTAACATGTCTCTTACCTTGACCCCTTCAATCGGCTCTGAAATGTACGATTCAAACTTTTTGGAATTGCCGGTAGAGGTACTTTCAATTATCCTACGACTATTGGACGGGAAGTCTCTATTGAATGCAGTGACCTCATATTCCAGGCTAATGCAGGTGTGCAAAGGCGACGGATGCCTGCTCAGCAATCTCAAGCGTCACATTCGGAAGGTAAAGCAACACGAGAAGCGAAAGTTGACAAACCCCAACATGGAGGTAAGGGTAAGCAGGCAAACCACGGGTAGGGTATTTGACGAAAATACGAACAAGAAGGTAAAGGTACACGTTCCGACACCGTATCAGAACTTTGACAACGTCGAGATTGCATTGAGACGTAACTTCGATAAGCGAGTGACAAAGAAAGCAAAGCCCTCAAATCGGACTATGTTGCGTTTTAGATTGTAATCTTGACTCTCTGCATTGACTACTGTCGAAACCGCATTTGTAAGACGAACCGACCTGTTTAGTTTCTAACAAATCGTGCTGTTGACTCTTAGATTGTAATCATGACCGTTTCAATTGACTAGTGTCGCAACCGCCGTTATTTGACAAAACCATCTGTTAGGTGTCCGACAAATCGAATTATGTTGAGTTTTAGATTGTAATTTGGACTTTGCATCGTCTACTGTTGTAATCGCTTCCTAGGACGATGCGCTCTATTGGGTGCTTGACGAATCGTATTGTTGAGATTTAGATTGCAGTCATGTCTGGCCGCATTGACTGCGTTCGTAACCGCAGTTAAATGTCGAGACTCTAAGTTCGATGTCTGGCAAATGGATTTGTGTTGAGTTTTAGATTGTAATATTGACTGTTATCCATTGTGTCGGTTCACTACCTGCCACATACGGCATATGTATGCAATACATTTCCGACTCGTTGACTCAAATCGGACTATGTTGCGTTTTAGATTGTACTTCCCACTTTGCATCCTCTACTGTCGTAACCGCATTCGTAGGACGGTGCGCTTTATTGGGTGCCTGAAAAATCGTACTATGTTGAGATCTAGATTGCAGGTCGATGTCTGGCGAATGGAATACCTGTGTGGCGGTTACTATCATACTAGATAGATCCTGGTCGTCAAAGCAGCCGACAACAACTAAAAAACAACAGTAGATTGTCATAAAAACAAGCTGTGACACGAATCCCTTACCTATTTGTATTATTTTAATTAGTGTGATAATAAAGTTTATTCTATCGTTAAATACACTAAATTGGGGGCCCCGACGGGATGTACCTCTACCAGAAGTACATCGCGTTTCCGTCAAGATGCCACCTTTTTGGCGAGACAGACCGACCCTTTGGTTTGCACAGCTAGAAGCTCAATTTTCGATAGCTGGTGTAAAGGATGAGAACACGAAGTTCTCTTACGTCGTCGCGAACCTACAGGAGGAGTTTGCAAACGAAGTCGAGGACATTATTAGCGTGCCACCTACTATCAACCCGTACACTGTCATGAAGACAGAACTAATCAAACGAATGTCCTTGTCTGAAGAGAAGCGCATTCGACAACTTATTCTCGAAGAACAGCTCGGGGATAAGAAGCCTTCACAATTTCTACGACACCTGAAGGCTCTAGCTGGAACCGCAGTTCAAGAATCGCTACTGAAGACTTTGTGGCTCCAACGATTGCCGGTACACACGCAGGCAATTCTGCAAACGCAAATCAACTAGACCGTAGAACAACTGGCGCTGACTGCAGACAAAATTTTGGAAGTGTTACCCTACAACTCTGCGTGCAATGCTGTTAAAACCACCTCGCCAGATTTAAGTACTGTGCTACAGTCAATTACAAACCAACTAGAGCAACTCCAGAAAGAAGTGATTGCATTGAAACGTAGTAGGTCGAAATCAAGATCACGCAATTATACTCCTTCAAGATCTCTTTCTCCTGAGCAATATTGTTGGTACCATCGTCGCTTTGCCGACAAAGCAACAACATGCAGAGAACCATGCAGTTTCAAGTCAAAAAACGACAAAAGCTCGTAGGAACGGCTACGAGTTTTCCATTGTCTTCAAACCGTCTCTTCATTTTCTGCAGATCTTCTCAATTAAAGTTTTTGATAGACACGGGCTCGGATGTAAGTTGTTTTCCATGTTTAAAGAAGTTTCGTTCACAACCAGCAAAATTCACTCTGCAAGCAGCCAACGAGAGTAGCATTCAAACGTACGGCACAACGATGCTCAGTCTCAATCTCGGTCTACGAAGAGTGTTTCCATGGAATTTTATTGTGGCAGATGTCAGCGTACCCATTATTGGCTCAGACTTTCTTGCGCATTTTGGTTTAGTTCCAGACTGCAGGAATTGCCTTTTGATAGACAATATAACCAAACTGACAACCCACTGCCATCGATATATTCACGATCAAATCAGTGTGAAATGTGTTACCAGCGAGTCTCAACTGTTCCAAGAATTTCCCTCTATTACCCGTCCTTCTGGTACAGTACGTGTTGTAAAACACAAAACGGTGCATTACATCAACACCACTGATGGTCCACCGGTTTTTTGTCGACCACGACGGCTAGCCCCAGATCGCTTACGTCTTGCGAAAGCGGAATTTGAGCTAATGATTCGAGAAGGTGTAGCTCGACGTTCCGACGGACCCTGGGCGTCGCCACTTCATATGGTACCAAAGAAGACCGGTGATTGGCGACCTTGCGGTGATTATAGAGCTCTGAACGCACGAACGATCCCGGACAGATATCCTATGAGACACATACACGACTTTGCCTATCGTCTACGAGGATGTAAGGTATTTTCGACAATCGACTTGGTAAAAGCCTACACGCAAATACCAGTGAATCCTAGCGATATTGAGAAGCCAGCCATAACCACTCCATTCGGATTATTTGAATTTCCGTTTATGGGATTTGGTTTTCGCAATGCAAGCCAGACATTTCAACGATTTATCGACGAAGTATTGTCTGATCTGGAATTTTGCTACGCCTACATAGACGATATTCTCGTTTTCTCGAAATCGCAGCAGGAGCACGACAACCACTTACGTAAGTTATTTGCTCGTTTTACTGAATATGGCATACTTGTAAATGTGTCTAAAACTGTCTTAGGCAAAGACTGCGTCCACTTCTTGGGTTATGAAGTTTCTGCGTCTGGCACTCGTCCTCTTCCCGATCGTGTCTCCGCACTTCTCCACTTCCCACGACCCGAAACAGCTAAGCAGCTACGCCGATTTCTGGGCATCATCAACTTTTACCGCCGATTTTTGCCATACGCAGCTCACCATCAAACCCTTCTACATTCCCTAGTGGCCAGTTCGAAAGGAAATCATGCTATCGACTGGACTCCCGAAGCAGAAGAGGCTTTTATAAGCTGCAGAAACAACCTATCTGATGCGACACTTCTTGCTCATCCTTTTCGAAGATGCATCAAACAAAGCAGTTGGTGCTTGCTTGCAACAGCGTGTTGGGGACACATGGGAGCCGATCGCATTCTTTTCTAAGAAGCTGTCTGAACGTCAGTCTACATGGCCAGCGTATCATCGCGAACTGTTCGCTATATTCGCCGCTGTGCACCATTTTAAACATATCCTGGAAGCCCAACACTGTGTTATTTACACCGATCATAAGCCTCTTATTTATGCATTTTCTCAGCGCTCCAATAATTTGCCTCCTGTGCAACAAAATCATCTATCCTTTATTGCACAATTTACGACGGATATAAGACATGTTAAAGGAGATGCCAATATGGTTGCCGACGCGTTTTCCAGAGTGGAAACTATCGATTCATGTTTATTTAATTTTGACAAGCTTGCACTTTCTCAGGAGGATGATCCAGAGCTAAGAAATTTGCTGAAGAAACAGACCTCATTACTTCTGGAAGAAATCGTCATTCCAGGAGCAGCAAGAAAAATATTCTGTGACATATCAGGTAAACACCCTCGTCCGTACCTTCCTGTCACATTGCGCGAAGAAATATTGAGAAATCTTCATAATTTATGTCACCCTGGAGTTAAAGCCACTCAAAAATTAATTAGCAATCGATTTGTTTGGCCCAACATGAACAAAGATATTCGAAATTGGACAAAATCTTGCATTCAGTGTCAGCGAGCTAAAATAACCCATCACGTTTCTTCACCTCCAAAATTATTCATGTCACCTTCAGCAAGATTTGAACACATTCATGTGGATATTATAGGACCATTGCCAATGGTAAATTCGTATCGCTACTGTTTAACTATCGTAGACAGATTCACGAGATGGCCCGAAGTTCATCCCATGAAAACCCAAACAACTCAAGAAGTTGCAGCGGGGCTGGTTTCGACGTGGATTGCTCGCTTTGGATCTCCAACAAGGTTAACCAGCGACCAAGGCAGGCAGTTCGAATCAAAATTGTTGCAAGAACTCTTCAAAACCTTTGGTATCCAGCGCATAAGAACGACAAGCTATCACCCTAAAAGTAATGGCCTCGTTGAAAGGTTTCACCGTCAGTTGAAGGCATCTATAATGGCACACGAACGCAGAAACTGGCTAACAGCCTTACCATTGGTGTTGTTAGGTATAAGATCATCTCTAAAAGAAGATTTGAGTACTTCTTCGGCAGAACATGTGTATGGTGAACCATTGCGCTTGCCAGGTGATATGTTGTTACCAGCTGCTATGCAAGATTTTCAAGACCCATCCGACTTTCTTGCACAATTGAAGAAGAAGATGTCCGAATTGAAACCAGTTGCAATGTCAGATCACTCCCGTAGTAAATCCTTTGTTTTCCAGGATTTAGCCACTACCGAATTTATATTTTTGCGAGATGACACCATTAAAAAGCCACTTAGCCAACCGTATACTGGTCCGCATAAGGTGATTTCAAGAGATGAAAAGACTAACGTAATTATGGCAAAAGGAAAACAGTTACGAGTATCTGTGGACAGAGTCAAGCCAGCGTACGTTCTCGCGGATTCTCTCAGCGTCAAATCCATGGAACGTCCTCTTCAGGAAAGTTTGTCTGCACACCGTGTTCACTTCAGTCCACCATGACCTCCAGTCATCGCGGGGGGCTCATGTGGCGGTTGCTATCGTACTAGATAGATCCTGGTCGTCAAAGCAGCCGACAACAACTAAAAAACAACAGTAGATTGTCATAAAAACAAGCTGTGACACGAATCCCTTACCTATTTGTATTATTTTAATTAGTGTGATAATAAAGTTTATTCTATCGTTAAATACACTAAACCTGCCACATATGGCATATGTATAAAATACGTTTCCGACTCGTTGAACTGGAAAATTGTAGACCTTCCTAGAGTATAAATACGCACCATATCCAATAATACCATCAGTTTGTGAAGAGCACCGCAGGGGTAACATGTCTCTTACCTTGATCCCTTCAATCGGCTCTGAAATGTACGATTCAAACTTTTTGGAATTGCCAGTAGAGGTACTTTCAATTATCCTACGACTATTGGACGGGAAGTCTCTATTGAGTGCAGTGACCTCATATTCCAGGCTAATGCAGGTGTGCAAAGGCGACGGATGCCTGGTCAGCAATCTCAAGCGTCACATTCGCAAGGTAAAGCAACACGAGAAGCGCAAGTTGACAAACCCCAAGTTGGGGGTAAGCGTAAGCAGGCAAACCACGGGTAGGGTATTTGACGAAAATACTAACAAGGAGGTAAAGGTACACGTTCCGACACCGTATCATCACTTTGACAACGTCGAGATAGCATTGAGACGTAACTTCCATAAGCGAGTGACAAAGACGGCAAAGCCCTCAAATCGGACTATGTTGCGTTTTAGATTGTAATCTTGACTCTCTGCATTGACTACTGTCGAAACCGCATTTGTAAGACGAACCGATCTGTTTAGTTTCTAACAAGTCGTACTGTTGACTCTTAGATTGTATTCATGACCGTTTCAATTGACTAGTGTCGCAACCGCCGTTATTTGGCAAAACCATCTGTTAAGTGTCCGACAAATCGAATTATGTTGAGTTTTAGATTGTAATTTGGACTTTGCATCGTCTACTGTTGTAATCGCTTCCTAGGACGATGCGCTTTATTGGGTGCCTGACGAATCGTATTGTTGAGATTTAGATTGCAGTCATGTCTGGCCGCATTGACTGCATTCGTAACCGCAGTTACATGTCGAGACTCTAAGTTCGATGTCTGGCAAATGGATTTGTGTTGAGTTTTAGATTGTAATATTGACTGTTATCCATTGTGTCGGTTCACTACCTGCCACATATGGCATATGTATGCAATACATTTCCGACTCGTTGACTCAAATCGGACTATGTTGCGTTTTAGATTGTACTTCCCACTTTACATCCTCTACTGTTGTAACCGCATTCGTAGGACGGTGCGCTTTATTGGGTGCCTGAAAAATCGTACTATGTTGAGATTTAGATTGCAGGTCGATGTCTGGCAAATGGATTACCTGCCACATATGGCATATGTATACAATACGTTTCCGACTCGTTGAACTGGAAAATTGTAGACCTTCCTAGAGTATAAATACGCACCATATCCAATAATACCCTCAGTTTGTGAAGAGCACCGCAGGGGTAACATGTCTCTTACCTTGATCCCTTCAATCGGCTCTGAAATGTACGATTCAAACTTTTTGGAATTGCCGGTAGAGGTACTTTCAATTATCCTACGACTATTGGACGGGAAGTCTCTATTGAATGCGGTGACCTCATATTCCGGGCTAATGCAGGTGTGCAAAGGCGACGGATGCCTGGTCAGCAATCTCAAGCGTCACATTCGCAAGGTAAAGCAACACGAGAAGCGAAAGTTGACAAACCCCAACATGGCGGTAAGGGTAAGCAGGCAAACCACAGGAAGGGTAATTAACGAAAATACCAACCAGAAGGTAAAGGTACACGTTCCGGCACCGTATCAGAACTTTGACAACGTCCAGATTGCATTGAGACGTAACTTCGATAAGCGAATGACAAAAACGGCAAAGCCCTCAAATCGGACTATGTTGCGTTCTATATTGTAATCTTGACTCTCTGCATTGACTACTGTCGAAACCGCATTTGTAAGACGAACCGATCTGTTTAGTTTCTAACAAATCGTACTGTTGACTCTTAGATTGTAATCATGACCGTTTCAATTGACTAGTGTCGCAACCGCCTTTATTTGACAAAACCATCTGTTAGGTGTCCGACAAATCGAATTATGTTGAGTTTTAGATTGTAATTTGGACTTTGCATCGTCTACTGTTGTAATCGCTTCCTAGGACGATGCGCTTTATTGGGTGCCTGACAAATCGTACTGTTGAGATTTAGATTGCAGTCATGTCTGGCCGCCTTGACTGCGTTCGTAACCGCAGTTAAATGTCGAGACTCGAAGTTCGATGTCTGGAAAATGGATTTGTGTTGAGTTTTAGATTGTAATCTTGACTGTTATCGATTGTGTCAGTTCACTACCTGCCACATATGGCAAATGTATGCAATACGTTTCCGACTCGTTGACTCAAATCGGACTATGTTGCGTTTTAGATTGTACTTCCCACTTTGCATCCTCTACTGTCGTAATCGCATTCGTAGGACGGTGCGCTTTATTGGGTGCCTGAAAAATCGTACTATGTTGAGATTTAGATTGCCGGTCGATGTCTGGCAAATGGATTACCTGCCACATATGGCATATGTATACAATACGTTTCCGACTCGTTGAACTGGAAAATTGTAGACCTTCCTAGAGTATAAATACGCACCATATCCAATAATACCCTCAGTTTGTGAAGAGCATCGCAGGGGTAACATGTCTCTTACCTTGATCCCTTCAATCGGCTCTGAAATGTACGATTCAAACTTTTTGGAATTGCCGGTAGAAGTACTTTCAATTATCCTACGACTATTGGACGGGAAGTTGCTATTGAATGCAGCGACCTCATATTCCAGGCTAATGCAGGTGTGCAAAGGCGACGGATGCCTGGTCAGCAATCTCAAGCGTCACATTCGGAAGGTAAAGCAACACGAGAAGCGAAAGTTGACAAACCCCAACATGGGGGTAAGGGTAAGCAGGCAAACCACTGGTAGGGTATTTGACGAAAATACGAACAAGAAGGTAAAGGTACACGTTCCGACACCGTATCAGAACTTTGACAACGTCGAGATTGCATTGAGACGTAACTTCGATAAGCGAGTGACAAAGAAAGCAAAGCCCTCAAATCGGACTATGTTGCGTTTTAGATTGTAATCTTGACTCTCTGCATTGACTACTGTCGAAACCGCATTTGTAAGACGAACCGACCTGTTTAGTTTCTAACAAATCGTGCTGTTGACTCTTAGATTGTAATCATGACCGTTTCAATTGACTAGTGTCGCAACCGCCGTTATTTGACAAAACCATCTGTTACGTGTCCGACAAATCGAATTATGTTGAGTTTTAGATTGTAATTTGGCCTTTGCATCGTCTACTGTTGTAATCGCTTCCTAGGACGATGCGCTTTATTGGGTGCCTGACAAATCGTACTGTTGAGATTTAGATTGCAGTCATCTCTGGCCGCATTGACTGCGTTCGTAACCGCAGTTAAATGTCGAGACTCTAAGTTCAATGTCTGGCAAATGGATTTGTGTTGAGTTTTAGATTGTAATATTGACTGTTATTCATTGTGGTTTTAGATTGTAATATTGACTGTTATTCATTGTGTCGGTTCACTACCTGCCACATATGGCATATGTATGCAATACAATTCCGACTCGTTGACTCAAATCGGCCTATGTTGGGTTTTAGATTGTACTTCGCACTTTGCATCCTCTACTGTCGTAATCGCATTCGTAGGACGCTGCGCTTTATTGGGTGCCTGAAAAATCGTACTATGTTGAGATTTAGATTGCAGGGCGATGTGTTGACAAATGGATTTGTGTTGAGTTTTAGATTGTAATCTGGAGTGTTATCCATTGTGTCGGTTCACTACCTGCCACATATGGCATATGTATACAATACGTTTCCGACTCGTTGAACTGGAAAATTGTAGACCTTCCTAGAGTATAAATACGCACTATATCCAATAATACCATCAGTTTGTGAAGAGCATCGCAGGGCTAACATGTCTCTTACCTTGATCCCTTCAATCGGCTCTGAAATGTACGATTCAAACTTTTTGGAATTGCCGGTAGAGGTACTTTCAATTATCCTACGACTATTGGACGGGAAGTCTCTATTGAATGCAGTGACCTCATATTCCAGGCTAATGCAGGTGTGCAAAGGCGACGGATGCCTGGTCAGCAATCTCAAGCGTCACATTCGCAAGGTAAAGCAACACGAGAAGCGCAAGTTGACAAACCCCAACTTGGGGGTAAGGGTAAGCAGGCAAACCACGGGTAGGGTATTTGACGAAAATACCAACAAGAAGGTAAAGGTACACGTGCCGACACCGTATCAGAACTTTGACAACGTCGAGATTGCATTGAGACGTAACTTCGATAAGCGAGTGACAAAGACGGCAAAGCCCTCAAATCGGACTATGTTGCGTTTTAGATTGTAATCTTGACTCTCTGCATTGACTACTGTCGAAACCGCATTTGTAAGACGGACCGATCTGTTTAGTTTCTAACAAATCGTACTGTTGACTCTTAGATTGTATTCATGACCGTTTCAATTGACTAGTGTCGCAACCGCCGTTATTTGACAAAACCATCTGTTAAGTGTCCGACAAATCGAATTAAGTTGAGTTTTAGATTGTAATTTGGACTTTGCATCGTCTACTGTTGTAATCGCTTCCTAGGACGATGCGCTTTATTGGGCGCCTGACGAATCGTATTGTTGAGATTTAGATTGCAGTCAAGTCTGGCCGCATTGACTGCATTTGTAACCGCAGTTAAATGTCGAGACTCTAAGTTCGATCTCTGGCAAATGGATTTGTGTTGAGTTTTAGATTGTAATATTGACTGTTATCCATTGTGTCGGTTCACTACCTGCCACATATGGCATATGAATGCAATACATTTCCGACTCGTTGACTCAAATCGGACTATGTTGCGTTTTAGATTGTACTTCCCACTTTGCATCCTCTACTGTCGTAACCGCATTCGTAGGACGGTGCGCTTTATTGGGTGCCTGAAAAATCGTACTATGTTGAGATCTAGATTGCAGGTCGATGTCTGGCGAATGAAGTACCTGTGTGGCGGTTGCTATCATACTAGATAGATCCTGGTCGTCAAAGCAGCCGACAACAACTAAAAAACAACAGTAGATTGTCATAAAAACAAGCTGTGACACGAATCCCTTACCTATTTGTATTATTTTAATTAGTGTGATAATAAAGTTTATTCTATCGTTAAATACACTAAATTGGGGGCCACGACGGGATGTACCTCTACCAGAAGTACATCGCGTTTCCGTCAAGATGCCACCTTTTTGGCGAGACAGACCGACCCTTTGGTTTGCACAGCTAGAAGCTCAATTTTCGATAGCTGGTGTAAAGGATGAGAACACGAAGTTCTCTTACGTCGTCGCGAACCTACAGGAGGAGTTTGCAAACGAAGTCGAGGACATTATTAGCGTGCCACCTACTATCAACCCGTACACTGTCATGAAGACAGAACTAATCAAACGAATGTCCTTGTCTGAAGAGAAGCGCATTCGACAACTTATTCTCGAAGAACAGCTCGGGGATAAGAAGCCTTCACAATTTCTACGACACCTGAAGGCTCTAGCTGGAACCGCAGTTCAAGAATCGCTACTGAAGACTTTGTGGCTCCAACGATTGCCGGTACACACGCAGGCAATTCTGCAAACGCAAATCAACTAGACCGTAGAACAACTGGCGCTGACTACAGACAAAATTTTGGAAGTGTTACCCTACAACTCTGCGTGCAATGCTGTTAAAACCACCTCGCCAGATTTAAGTACTGTGCTACAGTCAATTACAAACCAACTAGAGCAACTCCAGAAAGAAGTGATTGCATTGAAACGTAGTAGGTCGAAATCAAGATCACGCAATTATACTCCTTCAAGATCTCTTTCTCCTGAGCAATATTGTTGGTACCATCGTCGCTTTGCCGACAAAGCAACAACATGCAGAGAACCATGCAGTTTCAAGTCAAAAAACGACAAAAGCTCGTAGGAACGGCTACGAGTTTTCCATTGTCTTCAAACCGTCTCTTCATTTTCTGCAGATCTTCTCAATTAAAGTTTTTGATAGACACGGGCTCGGATGTAAGTTGTTTTCCATGTTTAAAGAAGTTTCGTTCACAACCAGCAAAATTCACTCTGCAAGCAGCCAACGAGAGTAGCATTCAAACGTACGGCACAACGATGCTCAGTCTCAATCTCGGTCTACGAAGAGTGTTTCCATGGAATTTTTGGCAGATGTCAGCGTACCCATTATTGGCTCAGACTTTCTTGCGCATTTTGGTTTAGTTCCAGACTGCAGGAATTGCCTTTTGATAGACAATATAACCAAACTGACAACCCACTGCCATCGATATATTCACGATCAAATCAGTGTGAAATGTGTTACCAGCGAGTCTCAACTGTTCCAAGAATTTCCCTCTATTACCCGTCCTTCTGGTACAGTACGTGTTGTAAAACACAAAACGGTGCATTACATCAACACCACTGATGGTCCACCGGTTTTTTGTCGACCACGACGGCTAGCCCCAGATCGCTTACGTCTTGCGAAAGCGGAATTTGAGCTAATGATTCGAGAAGGTGTAGCTCGACGTTCCGACGGACCCTGGGCGTCGCCACTTCATATGGTACCAAAGAAGACCGGTGATTGGCGACCTTGCGGTGATTATAGAGCTCTGAACGCACGAACGATCCCGGACAGATATCCTATGAGACACATACACGACTTTGCCTATCGTCTACGAGGATGTAAGGTATTTTCGACAATCGACTTGGTAAAAGCCTACACGCAAATACCAGTGAATCCTAGCGATATTGAGAAGCCAGCCATAACCACTCCATTCGGATTATTTGAATTTCCGTTTATGGGATTTGGTTTTCGCAATGCAAGCCAGACATTTCAACGATTTATCGACGAAGTATTGTCTGATCTGGAATTTTGCTACGCCTACATAGACGATATTCTCGTTTTCTCGAAATCGCAGCAGGAGCACGACAACCACTTACGTAAGTTATTTGCTCGTTTTACTGAATATGGCATACTTGTAAATGTGTCTAAAACTGTCTTAGGCAAAGACTGCGTCCACTTCTTGGGTTATGAAGTTTCTGCGTCTGGCACTCGTCCTCTTCCCGATCGTGTCTCCGCACTTCTCCACTTCCCACGACCCGAAACAGCTAAGCAGCTACGCCGATTTCTGGGCATCATCAACTTTTACCGCCGATTTTTGCCATACGCAGCTCACCATCAAACCCTTCTACATTCCATAGTGGCCAGTTCGAAAGGAAATCATGCTATCGACTGGACTCCCGAAGCAGAAGAGGCTTTTATAAGCTGCAGAAACAACCTATCTGATGCGACACTTCTTGCTCATCCTTTTCGAAGATGCATCAAACAAAGCAGTTGGTGCTTGCTTGCAACAGCGTGTTGGGGACACATGGGAGCCGATCGCATTCTTTTCTAAGAAGCTGTCTGAACGTCAGTCTACATGGCCAGCGTATCATCGCGAACTGTTCGCTATATTCGCCGCTGTGCACCATTTTAAACATATCCTGGAAGCCCAACACTGTGTTATTTACACCGATCATAAGCCTCTTATTTATGCATTTTCTCAGCGCTCCAATAATTTGCCTCCTGTGCAACAAAATCATCTATCCTTTATTGCACAATTTACGACGGATATAAGACATGTTAAAGGAGATGCCAATATGGTTGCCGACGCGTTTTCCAGAGTGGAAACTATCGATTCATGTTTATTTAATTTTGACAAGCTTGCACTTTCTCAGGAGGATGATCCAGAGCTAAGAAATTTGCTGAAGAAACAGACCTCATTACTTCTGGAAGAAATCGTCATTCCAGGAGCAGCAAGAAAAATATTCTGTGACATATCAGGTAAACACCCTCGTCCGTACCTTCCTGTCACATTGCGCGAAGAAATATTGAGAAATCTTCATAATTTATGTCACCCTGGAGTTAAAGCCACTCAAAAATTAATTAGCAATCGATTTGTTTGGCCCAACATGAACAAAGATATTCGAAATTGGACAAAATCTTGCATTCAGTGTCAGCGAGCTAAAATAACCCATTACGTTTCTTCACCTCCAAAATTATTCATGTCACCTTTAGCAAGATTTGAACACATTCATGTGGATATTATAGGACCATTGCCAATGGTAAATTCGTATCGCTACTGTTTAACTATCGTAGACAGATTCACGAGATGGCCCGAAGTTCATCCCATGAAAACCCAAACAACTCAAGAAGTTGCAGCGGGGCTGGTTTCGACGTGGATTGCTCGCTTTGGATCTCCAACAAGGTTAACCAGCGACCAAGGCAGGCAGTTCGAATCAAAATTGTTGCAAGAACTCTTCAAAACCTTTGGTATCCAGCGCATAAGAACGACAAGCTATCACCCTAAAAGTAATAGCCTCGTTGAAAGGTTTCACCGTCAGTTGAAGGCATCTATAATGGCACACGAACGCAGAAACTGGCTAACAGCCTTACCATTGGTGTTGTTAGGTATAAGATCATCTCTAAAAGAAGATTTGAGTACTTCTTCGGCAGAACATGTGTATGGTGAACCATTGCGCTTGCCAGGTGATATGTTGTTACCAGCTGCTATGCAAGATTTTCAAGACCCATCCGACTTTCTTGCACAATTGAAGAAGAAGATGTCCGAATTGAAACCAGTTGCAATGTCAGATCACTCCCGTAGTAAATCCTTTGTTTTCCAGGATTTAGCCACTACCGAATTTATATTTTTGCGAGATGACACCATTAAAAAGCCACTTAGTCAACCGTATACTGGTCCGCATAAGGTGATTTCAAGAGATGAAAAGACTAACGTAATTATGGCAAAAGGAAAACAGTTACGAGTATCTGTGGACAGAGTCAAGCCAGCGTACGTTCTCGCGGATTCTCTCAGCGTCAAATCCATGGAACGTCCTCTTCAGGAAAGTTTGTCTGCACACCGTGTTCACTTCAGTCCACCATGACCTCCAGTCATCGCGGGGGGCTCATGTGGCGCTTGCTATCGTACTAGATAGATCCTGGTCGTCAAAGCAGCCGACAACAACTAAAAAACAACAGTAGATTGTCATAAAAACAAGCTGTGACACGAATCCCTTACCTATTTGTATTATTTTAATTAGTGTGATAATAAAGTTTATTCTATCGTTAAATACACTAAACCTGCCACATATGGCATATGTATAAAATACGTTTCCGACTCGTTGAACTGGAAAATTGTAGACCTTCCTAGAGTATAAATACGCACCATACCCAATAATACCATAAGTTTGTGAAGAGCACCGCAGGGGTAACATGTCTCTTACCTTGATCCCTTCAATCGGCTCTGAAATGTACGATTCAAACTTTTTGGAATTGCCAGTAGAGGTACTTTCAATTATCCTACGACTATTGGACGGGAAGTCTCTATTGAGTGCAGTGACCTCATATTCCAGGCTAATGCAGGTGTGCAAAGGCGACGGATGCCTGGTCAGCAATCTCAAGCGTCACATTCGCAAGGTAAAGCAACACGAGAAGCGCAAGTTGACAAACCCCAAGTTGGGGGTAAGGGTAAGCAGGCAAACCACGGGTAGGGTATTTGACGAAAATACTAACAAGGAGGTAAAGGTACACGTTCCGACACCGTATCATCACTTTGACAACGTCGAGATTGCATTGAGACGTAACTTCCATAAGCGAGTGACAAAGACGGCAAAGCCCTCAAATCGGACTATGTTGCGTTTTAGATTGTAATCTTGACTCTCTGCATTGACTACTGTCGAAACCGCATTTGTAAGACGAACCGATCTGTTTAGTTTCTAACAAGTCGTACTGTTGACTCTTAGATTGTATTCATGACCGTTTCAATTGACTAGTGTCGCAACCGCCGTTATTTGGCAAAACCATCTGTTAAGTGTCCGACAAATCGAATTATGTTGAGTTTTAGATTGTAATTTGGACTTTGCATCGTCTACTGTTGTAATCGCTTCCTAGGACGATGCGCTTTATTGGGTGCCTGACAAATCGTACTGTTGAGATTTAGATTGCAGTCATGTCTGGCCGCCTTGACTGCGTTCGTAACCGCAGTTAAATGTCGAGACTCGAAGTTCGATGTCTGGAAAATGGATTTGTGTTGAGTTTTAGATTGTAATCTTGACTGTTATCGATTGTGTCAGTTCACTACCTGCCACATATGGCAAATGTATGCAATACGTTTCCGACTCGTTGACTCAAATCGGACTATGTTGCGTTTTAGATTGTACTTCCCACTTTGCATCCTCTACTGTCGTAATCGCATTCGTAGGACGGTGCGCTTTATTGGGTGCCTGAAAAATCGTACTATGTTGAGATTTAGATTGCCGGTCGATGTCTGGCAAATGGATTACCTGCCACATATGGCATATGTATACAATACGTTTCCGACTCGTTGAACTGGAAAATTGTAGACCTTCCTAGAGTATAAATACGCACCATATCCAATAATACCCTCAGTTTGTGAAGAGCATCGCAGGGGTAACATATCTCTTACCTTGATCCCTTCAATCGGCTCTGAAATGTACGATTCAAACTTTTTGGAATTGCCGGTAGAAGTACTTTCAATTATCCTACGACTATTGGACGGGAAGTTGCTATTGAATGCAGCGACCTCATATTCCAGGCTAATGCAGGTGTGCAAAGGCGACGGATGCCTGGTCAGCAATCTCAAGCGTCACATTCGCAAGGTAAAGCAACACGAGAAGCGAAAGTTGACAAACCCCAACATGGCGGTAAGGGTAAGCAGGCAAACCACGGGAAGGGTAATTAACGAAAATACCAACCAGAAGGTAAAGGTACACGTTCCGACACCGTATCAGAACTTTGACAACGTCGAGATTGCATTGAGACGTAACTTCGATAAGCGAGTGACAAAGACGGCAAAGCCCTCAAATCGGACTATTTTGCGTTTTAGATTGTAATCTTGACTCTCTGCATTGACTACTGTCGAAACCGCATTTGTAAGACGAACCGATCTGTTTAGTTTCTAACAAGTCGTACTGTTGACTCTTAGATTGTATTCATGACCGTTTCAATTGACTAGTGTCGCAACCGCCGTTATTTGGCAAAACCATCTGTTAAGTGTCCGACAAATCGAATTATGTTGAGTTTTAGATTGTAATTTGGACTTTGCATCGTCTACTGTTGTAATCGCTTCCTAGGACGATGCGCTTTATTGGGTGCCTGACGAATCGTATTGTTGAGATTTAGATTGCAGTCATGTCTGGCCGCATTGACTGCATTCGTAACCGCAGTTACATGTCGAGACTCTAAGTTCGATGTCTGGCAAATGGATTTGTGTTGAGTTTTAGATTGTAATATTGACTGTTATCCATTGTGTCGGTTCACTACCTGCCACATATGGCATATGTATGCAATACATTTCCGACTCGTTGACTCAAATCGGACTATGTTGCGTTTTAGATTGTACTTCCCACTTTACATCCTCTACTGTTGTAACCGCATTCGTAGGACGGTGCGCTTTATTGGGTGCCTGAAAAATCGTACTATGTTGAGATTTAGATTGCAGGTCGATGTCTGGCAAATGGATTACCTGCCACATATGGCATATGTATACAATACGTTTCCGACTCGTTGAACTGGAAAATTGTAGACCTTCCTAGAGTATAAATACGCACCATATCCAATAATACCCTCAGTTTGTGAAGAGCACCGCAGGGGTAACATGTCTCTTACCTTGATCCCTTCAATCGGCTCTGAAATGTACGATTCAAACTTTTTGGAATTGCCGGTAGAGGTACTTTCAATTATCCTACGACTATTGGACGGGAAGTCTCTATTGAATGCGGTGACCTCATATTCCGGGCTAATGCAGCTGTGCAAAGGCGACGGATGCCTGGTCAGCAATCTCAAGCGTCACATTCGCAAGGTAAAGCAACACGAGAAGCGAAAGTTGACAAACCCCAACATGGCGGTAAGGGTAAGCAGGCAAACCACGGGAAGGGTAATTAACGAAAATACCAACCAGAAGGTAAAGGTACACGTTCCGACACCGTATCAGAACTTTGACAACGTCGAGATTGCATTGAGACGTAACTTCGATAAGCGAGTGACAAAGACGGCAAAGCCCTCAAATCGGACTATTTTGCGTTTTAGATTGTAATCTTGACTCTCTGCATTGACTACTGTCGAAACCGCATTTGTAAGACGAACCGATCTGTTTAGTTTCTAACAAGTCGTACTGTTGACTCTTAGATTGTATTCATGACCGTTTCAATTGACTAGTGTCGCAACCGCCGTTATTCGACAAAACCATCTGTTAAGTGTCCGACAAATCGAATTATGTTGAGTTTTAGATTGTAATTTGGACTTTGCATCGTCTACTGTTGTAATCGCTTCCTAGGACGATGCGCTTTATTGGGTGCCTGACAAATCGTACTGTTGAGATTTAGATTGCAGTCATGTCTGGCCACATTGACTGCGTTCGTAACTGCAGTTAAATGTCGAGACTCTAAGTTCAATATCTGGCAAATGGATTTGTGTTGAGTTTTAGATTGTAATATTGACTGTTATTCATTGTGTCGGTTCACTACCTGCCACATATGGCATATGTATGCAATACATTTCCGACTCGGTGACTCAAATCGGACTATGTTGGGTTTTAGATTGTACTTCGCACTTTGCATCCTCTACTGTCGTAATCGCATTCGTAGGATGGTGCGCTTTATTGGGTGCCTGAAAAATCGTACTATGTTGAGATTTAGATTGCAGGTCGATCTCTGGCAAATGGATTTGTGTTGAGTTTTAGATTGTAATCTGGAGTGTTATCCATTGTGTCGGTTCACTACCAGCCACATCTGGCATATGTATAAAATACGTTTCCGACTCGTTGAACTGGAAAATTGTAGACCTTCCTAGAGTATAAATACGCACCATATCCAATAATACCATCAGTTTGTGAAGAGCACCGCAGGGGTAACATGTCTCTTACCTTGATCCCTTCAATCGGCTCTGAAATGTACGATTCAAACTTCTTGGAATTGCCAGTAGAGGTACTTTCAATTATCCTACGACTATTGGACGGGAAGTCTCTATTGAGTGCAGTGACCTCATATTCCAGGCTAATGCAGGTGTGCAAATGCGACGGATGCCTGGTCAGCAATCTCAAGCGTCACATTCGCAAGGTAAAGCAACACGAGAAGCGCAAGTTGACAAACCCCAAGTTGGGGGTAAGGGTAAGCAGGCAAACCACGGGTAGGGTATTTGACGAAAATACTAACAAGAAGGTAAAGGTACACGTTCCGACACCGTATCATAACTTTGATAACGTCGAGATTGCATTGAGACGTAACTTCCATAAGCGAGTGACAAAGACGGCAAAGCCCTCAAATCGGACTATGTTGCGTTTTAGATTGTAATCTTGACTCTCTGCATTGACTACTGTCGAAACCGCATTTGTAAGACGAACCGATCTGTTTAGTTTCTAACAAATCGTACTGTTGACTCTTAGATTGTATTCATGACCGTTTCAATTGACTAGTGTCGCAACCGCCGTTATTTGGCAAAACCATCTGTTAAGTGTCCGACAAATCGAATTATGTTGAGTTTTAGATTGTAATTTGGACTTTGCATCGTCTACTGTTGTAATCGCTTCCTAGGACGATGCGCTTTATTGGGTGCCTGACGAATCGTATTGTTGAGATTTAGATTGCAGTCATGCCTGGCCGCATTGACTGCATTCGTAACCGCAGTTACATGTCGAGACTCTAAGTTCGATGTCTGGCAGATGGATTTGTGTTGAGTTTTAGATTGTAATATTGACTGTTATCCATTGTGTCGGTTCACTACCTGCCACATATGGCATATGTATGCAATACATTTCCGACTCGTTGACTCAAATCGGGCTATGTTGCGTTTTAGATTGTACTTCCCACTTTACATCCTCTACTGTTGTAACCGCATTCGTAGGACGGTGCGCTTTATTGGGTGCCTGAAAAATCGTACTATGTTGAGATTTAGATTGCAGGTCGATGTCTGGCAAATGGATTACCTGCCACATATGGCATATGTATACAATACGTTTCCGACTCGTTGAACTGGAAAATTGTAGACCTTCCTAGAGTATAAATACGCACCATATCCAATAATACCCTCAGTTTGTGAAGAGCACCGCAGGGGTAACATGTCTCTTACCTTGATCCCTTCAATCGGCTCTGAAATGTACGATTCAAACTTTTTGGAATTGCCGGTAGAGGTACTTTCAATTATCCTACGACTATTGGACGGGAAGTCTCTATTGAATGCGGTGACCTCATATTCCGGGCTAATGCAGCTGTGCAAAGGCGACGGATGCCTGGTCAGCAATCTCAAGCGTCACATTCGCAAGGTAAAGCAACACGAGAAGCGAAAGTTGACAAACCCCAACATGGCGGTAAGGGTAAGCAGGCAAACCACGGGAAGGGTAATTAACGAAAATACCAACCAGAAGGTAAAGGTACACGTTCCGACACCGTATCAGAACTTTGACAACGTCGAGATTGCATTGAGACGTAACTTCGATAAGCGAGTGACAAAGACGGCAAAGCCCTCAAATCGGACTATTTTGCGTTTTAGATTGTAATCTTGACTCTCTGCATTGACTACTGTCGAAACCGCATTTGTAAGACGAACCGATCTGTTTAGTTTCTAACAAGTCGTACTGTTGACTCTTAGATTGTATTCATGACCGTTTCAATTGACTAGTGTCGCAACCGCCGTTATTCGACAAAACCATCTGTTAAGTGTCCGACAAATCGAATTATGTTGAGTTTTAGATTGTAATTTGGACTTTGCATCGTCTACTGTTGTAATCGCTTCCTAGGACGATGCGCTTTATTGGGTGCCTGACAAATCGTACTGTTGAGATTTAGATTGCAGTCATGTCTGGCCACATTGACTGCGTTCGTAACTGCAGTTAAATGTCGAGACTCTAAGTTCAATATCTGGCAAATGGATTTGTGTTGAGTTTTAGATTGTAATATTGACTGTTATTCATTGTGTCGGTTCACTACCTGCCACATATGGCATATGTATGCAATACATTTCCGACTCGGTGACTCAAATCGGACTATGTTGGGTTTTAGATTGTACTTCGCACTTTGCATCCTCTACTGTCGTAATCGCATTCGTAGGATGGTGCGCTTTATTGGGTGCCTGAAAAATCGTACTATGTTGAGATTTAGATTGCAGGTCGATCTCTGGCAAATGGATTTGTGTTGAGTTTTAGATTGTAATCTGGAGTGTTATCCATTGTGTCGGTTCACTACCAGCCACATCTGGCATATGTATAAAATACGTTTCCGACTCGTTGAACTGGAAAATTGTAGACCTTCCTAGAGTATAAATACGCACCATATCCAATAATACCATCAGTTTGTGAAGAGCACCGCAGGGGTAACATGTCTCTTACCTTGATCCCTTCAATCGGCTCTGAAATGTACGATTCAAACTTTTTGGAATTGCCAGTAGAGGTACTTTCAATTATCCTACGACTATTGGACGGGAAGTCTCTATTGAGTGCAGTGACCTCATATTCCAGGCTAATGCAGGTGTGCAAATGCGACGGATGCCTGGTCAGCAATCTCAAGCGTCACATTCGCAAGGTAAAGCAACACGAGAAGCGCAAGTTGACAAACCCCAAGTTGGGGGTAAGGGTAAGCAGGCAAACCACGGGTAGGGTATTTGACGAAAATACTAACAAGAAGGTAAAGGTACTCGTTCCGACACCGTATCATAACTTTGATAACGTCGAGATTGCATTGAGACGTAACTTCCATAAGCGAGTGACAAAGACGGCAAAGCCCTCAAATCGGACTATGTTGCGTTTTAGATTGTAATCTTGACTCTCTGCATTGACTACTGTCGAAACCGCATTTGTAAGACGAACCGATCTGTTTAGTTTCTAACAAATCGTACTGTTGACTCTTAGATTGTATTCATGACCGTTTCAATTGACTAGTGTCGCAACCGCCGTTATTTGGCAAAACCATCTGTTAAGTGTCCGACAAATCGAATTATGTTGAGTTTTAGATTGTAATTTGGACTTTGCATCGTCTACTGTTGTAATCGCTTCCTAGGACGATGCGCTTTATTGGGTGCCTGACGAATCGTATTGTTGAGATTTAGATTGCAGTCATGCCTGGCCGCATTGACTGCATTCGTAACCGCAGTTACATGTCGAGACTCTAAGTTCGATGTCTGGCAGATGGATTTGTGTTGAGTTTTAGATTGTAATATTGACTGTTATCCATTGTGTCGGTTCACTACCTGCCACATATGGCATATGTATGCAATACATTTCCGACTCGTTGACTCAAATCGGGCTATGTTGCGTTTTAGATTGTACTTCCCACTTTACATCCTCTACTGTTGTAACCGCATTCGTAGGACGGTGCGCTTTATTGGGTGCCTGAAAAATCGTACTATGTTGAGATTTAGATTGCAGGTCGATGTCTGGCAAATGGATTACCTGCCACATATGGCATATGTATACAATACGTTTCCGACTCGTTGAACTGGAAAATTGTAGACCTTCCTAGAGTATAAATACGCACCATATCCAATAATACCCTCAGTTTGTGAAGAGCATCGCAGGGATAACATATCTCTTACCTTGATCCCTTCAATCGGCTCTGAAATGTACGATTCAAACTTTTTGGAATTGCCGGTAGAAGTACTTTCAATTATCCTACGACTATTGGACGGGAAGTTGCTATTGAATGCAGCGACCTCATATTCCAGGCTAATGCAGGTATGCAAAGGCGACGGATGCCTGGTCAGCAATCTCAAGCGTCACATTCGGAAGGTAAAGCAACACGAGAAGCGAAAGTTGACAAACCCCAACATGGGGGTAAGGGTAAGCAGGCAAACCACGGGTAGGGTATTTGACGAAAATACCAACAAGAAGGTAAAGGTACACGTTCCGACACCGTATCAGAACTTTGACAACGTCGAGATTGCATTGAGACGTAACTTCGATAAGCGAGTGACAAAGACGGCAAAGCCCTCAAATCGGACTATTTTGCGTTTTAGATTGTAATCTTGACTCTCTGCATTGACTACTGTCGAAACCGCATTTGTAAGACGAACCGATCTGTTTAGTTTCTAACAAGTCGTACTGTTGACTCTTAGATTGTATTCATGACCGTTTCAATTGACTAGTGTCGCAACCGCCGTTATTTGGCAAAACCATCTGTTAAGTGTCCGACAAATCGAATTATGTTGAGTTTTAGATTGTAATTTGGACTTTGCATCGTCTACTGTTGTAATCGCTTCCTAGGACGATGCGCTTTATTGGGTGCCTGACGAATCGTATTGTTGAGATTTAGATTGCAGTCATGTCTGGCCGCATTGACTGCATTCGTAACCGCAGTTACATGTCGAGACTCTAAGTTCGATGTCTGGCAAATGGATTTGTGTTGAGTTTTAGATTGTAATATTGACTGTTATCCATTGTGTCGGTTCACTACCTGCCACATATGGCATATGTATGCAATACATTTCCAACTCGTTGACTCAAATCGGACTATGTTGCGTTTTAGATTGTACTTCCCACTTTACATCCTCTACTGTTGTAACCGCATTCGTAGGACGGTGCGCTTTATTGGGTGCCTGAAAAATCGTACTATGTTGAGATTTAGATTGCAGGTCGATGTCTGGCAAATGGATTACCTGCCACATATGGCATATGTATACAATACGTTTCCGACTCGTTGAACTGGAAAATTGTAGACCTTCCTAGAGTATAAATACGCACCATATCCAATAATACCCTCAGTTTGTGAAGAGCACCGCAGGGGTAACATGTCTCTTACCTTGATCCCTTCAATCGGCTCTGAAATGTACGATTCAAACTTTTTGGAATTGCCGGTAGAGGTACTTTCAATTATCCTACGACTATTGGACGGGAAGTCTCTATTGAATGCGGTGACCTCATATTCCGGGCTAATGCAGCTGTGCAAAGGCGACGGATGCCTGGTCAGCAATCTCAAGCGTCACATTCGCAAGGTAAAGCAACACGAGAAGCGAAAGTTGACAAACCCCAACATGGCGGTAAGGGTAAGCAGGCAAACCACGGGAAGGGTAATTAACGAAAATACCAACCAGAAGGTAAAGGTACACGTTCCGACACCGTATCAGAACTTTGACAACGTCGAGATTGCATTGAGACGTAACTTCGATAAGCGAGTGACAAAGACGGCAAAGCCCTCAAATCGGACTATTTTGCGTTTTAGATTGTAATCTTGACTCTCTGCATTGACTACTGTCGAAACCGCATTTGTAAGACGAACCGATCTGTTTAGTTTCTAACAAGTCGTACTGTTGACTCTTAGATTGTATTCATGACCGTTTCAATTGACTAGTGTCGCAACCGCCGTTATTCGACAAAACCATCTGTTAAGTGTCCGACAAATCGAATTATGTTGAGTTTTAGATTGTAATTTGGACTTTGCATCGTCTACTGTTGTAATCGCTTCCTAGGACGATGCGCTTTATTGGGTGCCTGACAAATCGTACTGTTGAGATTTAGATTGCAGTCATGTCTGGCCACATTGACTGCGTTCGTAACTGCAGTTAAATGTCGAGACTCTAAGTTCAATATCTGGCAAATGGATTTGTGTTGAGTTTTAGATTGTAATATTGACTGTTATTCATTGTGTCGGTTCACTACCTGCCACATATGGCATATGTATGCAATACATTTCCGACTCGGTGACTCAAATCGGACTATGTTGGGTTTTAGATTGTACTTCGCACTTTGCATCCTCTACTGTCGTAATCGCATTCGTAGGATGGTGCGCTTTATTGGGTGCCTGAAAAATCGTACTATGTTGAGATTTAGATTGCAGGTCGATCTCTGGCAAATGGATTTGTGTTGAGTTTTAGATTGTAATCTGGAGTGTTATCCATTGTGTCGGTTCACTACCAGCCACATCTGGCATATGTATAAAATACGTTTCCGACTCGTTGAACTGGAAAATTGTAGACCTTCCTAGAGTATAAATACGCACCATATCCAATAATACCATCAGTTTGTGAAGAGCACCGCAGGGGTAACATGTCTCTTACCTTGATCCCTTCAATCGGCTCTGAAATGTACGATTCAAACTTTTTGGAATTGCCAGTAGAGGTACTTTCAATTATCCTACGACTATTGGACGGGAAGTCTCTATTGAGTGCAGTGACCTCATATTCCAGGCTAATGCAGGTGTGCAAATGCGACGGATGCCTGGTCAGCAATCTCAAGCGTCACATTCGCAAGGTAAAGCAACACGAGAAGCGCAAGTTGACAAACCCCAAGTTAGGGGTAAGGGTAAGCAGGCAAACCACGGGTAGGGTATTTGACGAAAATACTAACAAGAAGGTAAAGGTACACGTTCCGACACCGTATCATAACTTTGATAACGTCGAGATTGCATTGAGACGTAACTTCCATAAGCGAGTGACAAAGACGGCAAAGCCCTCAAATCGGACTATGTTGCGTTTTAGATTGTAATCTTGACTCTCTGCATTGACTACTGTCGAAACCGCATTTGTAAGACGAACCGATCTGTTTAGTTTCTAACAAATCGTACTGTTGACTCTTAGATTGTATTCATGACCGTTTCAATTGACTAGTGTCGCAACCGCCGTTATTTGGCAAAACCATCTGTTAAGTGTCCGACAAATCGAATTATGTTGAGTTTTAGATTGTAATTTGGACTTTGCATCGTCTACTGTTGTAATCGCTTCCTAGGACGATGCGCTTTATTGGGTGCCTGACGAATCGTATTGTTGAGATTTAGATTGCAGTCATGCCTGGCCGCATTGACTGCATTCGTAACCGCAGTTACATGTCGAGACTCTAAGTTCGATGTCTGGCAGATGGATTTGTGTTGAGTTTTAGATTGTAATATTGACTGTTATCCATTGTGTCGGTTCACTACCTGCCACATATGGCATATGTATGCAATACATTTCCGACTCGTTGACTCAAATCGGGCTATGTTGCGTTTTAGATTGTACTTCCCACTTTACATCCTCTACTGTTGTAACCGCATTCGTAGGACGGTGCGCTTTATTGGGTGCCTGAAAAATCGTACTATGTTGAGATTTAGATTGCAGGTCGATGTCTGGCAAATGGATTACCTGCCACATATGGCATATGTATACAATACGTTTCCGACTCGTTGAACTGGAAAATTGTAGACCTTCCTAGAGTATAAATACGCACCATATCCAATAATACCCTCAGTTTGTGAAGAGCATCGCAGGGATAACATATCTCTTACCTTGATCCCTTCAATCGGCTCTGAAATGTACGATTCAAACTTTTTGGAATTGCCGGTAGAAGTACTTTCAATTATCCTACGACTATTGGACGGGAAGTTGCTATTGAATGCAGCGACCTCATATTCCAGGCTAATGCAGGTATGCAAAGGCGACGGATGCCTGGTCAGCAATCTCAAGCGTCACATTCGGAAGGTAAAGCAACACGAGAAGCGAAAGTTGACAAACCCCAACATGGGGGTAAGGGTAAGCAGGCAAACCACGGGTAGGGTATTTGACGAAAATACCAACAAGAAGGTAAAGGTACACGTTCCGACACCGTATCAGAACTTTGACAACGTCGAGATTGCATTGAGACGTAACTTCGATAAGCGAGTGACAAAGACGGCAAAGCCCTCAAATCGGACTATTTTGCGTTTTAGATTGTAATCTTGACTCTCTGCATTGACTACTGTCGAAACCGCATTTGTAAGACGAACCGATCTGTTTAGTTTCTAACAAATCGTACTGTTGACTCTTAGATTGTAATCATGACCGTTTCAATTGACTAGTGTCGCAACCGCCGTTATTCGACAAAACCATCTGTTAAGTGTCCGACAAATCGAATTATGTTGAGTTTTAGATTGTAATTTGGACTTTGCATCGTCTACTGTTGTAATCGCTTCCTAGGACGATGCGCTTTATTGGGTGCCTGACAAATCGTACTGTTGAGATTTAGATTGCAGTCATGTCTGGCCACATTGACTGCGTTCGTAACTGCAGTTAAATGTCGAGACTCTAAGTTCAATATCTGGCAAATGGATTTGTGTTGAGTTTTAGATTGTAATATTGACTGTTATTCATTGTGTCGGTTCACTACCTGCCACATATGGCATATGTATGCAATACATTTCCGACTCGGTGACTCAAATCGGACTATGTTGGGTTTTAGATTGTACTTCGCACTTTGCATCCTCTACTGTCGTAATCGCATTCGTAGGATGGTGCGCTTTATTGGGTGCCTGAAAAATCGTACTATGTTGAGATTTAGATTGCAGGTCGATCTCTGGCAAATGGATTTGTGTTGAGTTTTAGATTGTAATCTGGAGTGTTATCCATTGTGTCGGTTCACTACCAGCCACATCTGGCATATGTATAAAATACGTTTCCGACTCGTTGAACTGGAAAATTGTAGACCTTCCTAGAGTATAAATACGCACCATATCCAATAATACCATCAGTTTGTGAAGAGCACCGCAGGGGTAACATGTCTCTTACCTTGATCCCTTCAATCGGCTCTGAAATGTACGATTCAAACTTTTTGGAATTGCCAGTAGAGGTACTTTCAATTATCCTACGACTATTGGACGGGAAGTCTCTATTGAGTGCAGTGACCTCATATTCCAGGCTAATGCAGGTGTGCAAATGCGACGGATGCCTGGTCAGCAATCTCAAGCGTCACATTCGCAAGGTAAAGCAACACGAGAAGCGCAAGTTGACAAACCCCAAGTTGGGGGTAAGGGTAAGCAGGCAAACCACGGGTAGGGTATTTGACGAAAATACTAACAAGAAGGTAAAGGTACACGTTCCGACACCGTATCATAACTTTGATAACGTCGAGATTGCATTGAGACGTAACTTCCATAAGCGAGTGACAAAGACGGCAAAGCCCTCAAATCGGACTATGTTGCGTTTTAGATTGTAATCTTGACTCTCTGCATTGACTACTGTCGAAACCGCATTTGTAAGACGAACCGATCTGTTTAGTTTCTAACAAATCGTACTGTTGACTCTTAGATTGTATTCATGACCGTTTCAATTGACTAGTGTCGCAACCGCCGTTATTTGGCAAAACCATCTGTTAAGTGTCCGACAAATCGAATTATGTTGAGTTTTAGATTGTAATTTGAACTTTGCATCGTCTACTGTTGTAATCGCTTCCTAGGACGATGCGCTTTATTGGGTGCCTGACGAATCGTATTGTTGAGATTTAGATTGCAGTCATGTCTGGCCGCATTGACTGCATTCGTAACCGCAGTTACATGTCGAGACTCTAAGTTCGATGTCTGGCAAATGGATTTGTGTTGAGTTTTAGATTGTAATATTGACTGTTATCCATTGTGTCGGTTCACTACCTGCCACATATGGCATATGTATGTAATACATTTCCGACTCGTTGACTCAAATCGGACTATGTTGCGTTTTAGATTGTACTTCCCACTTTACATCCTCTACTGTTGTAACCGCATTCGTAGGACGGTGCGCTTTATTGGGTGCCTGAAAAATCTTACTATTTTTAAATTTAGATTGCAGGTCGATGCCTGGCAAATGGATTACCTGCCACATATGGCATATGTATACAATACGTTTCCGACTCGTTGAACTGGAAAATTGTAGACCTTCCTAGAGTATAAATACGCACCATATCCAATAATACCCTCAGTTTGTGAAGAGCATCGCAGGGGTAACATATCTCTTACCTTGATCCCTTCAATCGGCTCTGAAATGTACGATTCAAACTTTTTGGAATTGCCGGTAGAAGTACTTTCAATTATCCTACGACTATTGGACGGGAAGTTGCTATTGAATGCAGCGACCTCATATTCCAGGCTAATGCAGGTGTGCAAAGGCGACGGATGCCTGGTCAGCAATCTCAAGCGTCACATTCGGAAGGTAAAGCAACACGAGAAGCGAAAGTTGACAAACCCCAACATGGGGGTAAGGGTAAGCAGGCAAACCACGGGTAGGGTATTTGACGAAAATACCAACAAGAAGGTAAAGGTACACGTTCCGACACCGTATCAGAACTTTGACAACGTCGAGATTGCATTGAGACGTAACTTCGATAAGCGAGTGACAAAGACGGCAAAGCCCTCAAGTCGGACTATTTTGCGTTTTAGATTGTAATCTTGACTCTCTGCATTGACTACTGTCGAAACCGCATTTGTAAGACGAACCGATCTGTTTAGTTTCTAACAAGTCGTACTGTTGACTCTTAGATTGTATTCATGACCGTTTCAATTGACTAGTGTCGCAACCGCCGTTATTTGGCAAAACCATCTGTTAAGTGTCCGACAAATCGAATTATGTTGAGTTTTAGATTGTAATTTGGACTTTGCATCGTCTACTGTTGTAATCGCTTCCTAGGACGATGCGCTAGGGTGCCTGACGAATCGTATTGTTGAGATTTAGATTGCAGTCATGTCTGGCCGCATTGACTGCATTCGTAACCGCAGTTACATGTCGAGACTCTAAGTTCGATGTCTGGCAAATGGATTTGTGTTGAGTTTTAGATTGTAATATTGACTGTTATCCATTGTGTCGGTTCACTACCTGCCACATATGGCATATGTATGCAATACATTTCCGACTCGTTGACTCAAATCGGACTATGTTGCGTTTTAGATTGTACTTCCCACTTTACATCCTCTACTGTTGTAACCGCATTCGTAGGACGGTGCGCTTTATTGGGTGCCTGAAAAATCGTACTATGTTGAGATTTAGATTGCAGGTCGATGTCTGGCAAATGGATTACCTGCCACATATGGCATATGTATACAATACGTTTCCGACTCGTTGAACTGGAAAATTGTAGACCTTCCTAGAGTATAAATACGCACCATATCCAATAATACTCTCAGTTTGTGAAGAGCATCGCAGGGGTAACATATCTCTTACCTTGATCCCTTCAATCGGCTCTGAAATGTACGATTCAAACTTTTTGGAATTGCCGGTAGAAGTACTTTCAATTATCCTACGACTATTGGACGGGAAGTTGCTATTGAATGCAGCAACCTCATATTCCAGGCTAATGCAGGTGTGCAAAGGCGACGGATGCCTGGTCAGCAATCTCAAGCGTCACATTCGGAAGGTAAAGCAACACGAGAAGCGAAAGTTGACAAACCCCAACATGGGGGTAAGGGTAAGCAGGCAAACCACGGGTAGGGTATTTGACGAAAATACCAACAAGAAGGTAAAGGTACACGTTCCGACACCGTATCAGAACTTTGACAACGTCGAGATTGCATTGAGACGTAACTTCGATAAGCGAGTGACAAAGACGGCAAAGCCCTCAAATCGGACTATTTTGCGTTTTAGATTGTAATCTTGACTCTCTGCATTGACTACTGTCGAAACCGCATTTGTAAGACGAACCGATCTGTTTAGTTTCTAACAAATCGTACTGTTGACTCTTAGATTGTAATCATGACCGTTTCAATTGACTAGTGTCGCAACCGCCGTTATTCGACAAAACCATCTGTTAAGTGTCCGACAAATCGAATTATGTTGAGTTTTAGATTGTAATTTGGACTTTGCATCGTCTACTGTTGTAATCGCTTCCTAGGACGATGCGCTTTATTGGGTGCCTGACAAATCGTACTGTTGAGATTTAGATTGCAGTCATGTCTGGCCGCATTGACTGCGTTCGTAACTGCAGTTAAATGTCGAGACTCTAAGTTCAATATCTGGCAAATGGATTTGTGTTGAGTTTTAGATTGTAATATTGACTGTTATTCATTGTGTCGGTTCACTACCTGCCACATATGGCATATGTATGCAATACATTTCCGACTCGGTGACTCAAATCGGACTATGTTGGGTTTTAGATTGTACTTCGCACTTTGCATCCTCTACTGTCGTAATCGCATTCGTAGGACGGTGCGCTTTATTGGGTGCCTGAAAAATCGTACTATGTTGAGATTTAGATTGCAGGTCGATCTCTGGCAAATGGATTTGTGTTGAGTTTTAGATTGTAATCTGGAGTGTTATCCATTGTGTCGGTTCACTACCAGCCACATATGGCATATGTATAAAATACGTTTCCGACTCGTTGAACTGGAAAATTGTAGACCTTCCTAGAGTATAAATACGCACCATATCCAATAATACCATCAGTTTGTGAAGAGCACCGCAGGGGTAACATATCTCTTACCTTGATCCCTTCAATCGGCTCTGAAATGTACGATTCAAACTTTTTGGAATTGCCAGTAGAGGTACTTTCAATTATCCTACGACTATTGGACGGGAAGTCTCTATTGAGTGCAGTGACCTCATATTCCAGGCTAATGCAGGTGTGCAAATGCGACGGATGCCTGGTCAGCAATCTCAAGCGTCACATTCGCAAGGTAAAGCAACACGAGAAGCGCAAGTTGACAAACCCCAAGTTGGGGGTAAGGGTAAGCAGGCAAACCACGGGTAGGGTATTTGACGAAAATACTAACAAGAAGGTAAAGGTACACGTTCCGACACCGTATCATAACTTTGATAACGTCGAGATTGCATTGAGACGTAACTTCCCTAAGCGAGTGACAAAGACGGCAAAGCCCTCAAATCGGACTATGTTGCGTTTTAGATTGTAATCTTGACTCTCTGCATTGACTACTGTCGAAACCGCATTTGTAAGACGAACCGATCTGTTTAGTTTCTAACAAATCGTACTGTTGACTCTTAGATTGTATTCATGACCGTTTCAATTGACTAGTGTCGCAACCGCCGTTATTTGGCAAAACCATCTGTTAAGTGTCCGACAAATCGAATTATGTTGAGTTTTAGATTGTAATTTGGACTTTGCATCGTCTACTGTTGTAATCGCTTCCTAGGACGATGCGCTTTATTGGGTGCCTGACGAATCGTATTGTTGAGATTTAGATTGCAGTCATGTCTGGCCGCATTGACTGCATTCGTAACCGCAGTTACATGTCGAGACTCTAAGTTCGATGTCTGGCAAATGGATTTGTGTTGAGTTTTAGATTGTAATATTGACTGTTATCCATTGTGTCGGTTCACTACCTGCCACATATGGCATATGTATGTAATACATTTCCGACTCGTTGACTCAAATCGGACTATGTTGCGTTTTAGATTGTACTTCCCACTTTACATCCTCTACTGTTGTAACCGCATTCGTAGGACGGTGCGCTTTATTGGGTGCCTGAAAAATCGTACTATGTTGAGATTTAGATTGCAGGTCGATGTCTGGCAAATGGATTACCTGCCACATATGGCATATGTATACAATACGTTTCCGACTCGTTGAACTGGAAAATTGTACACCTTCCTAGAGTAGGTATAAATACGCACCATATCCAATAATACCCTCAGTTTGTGAAGAGCACCGCAGGGGTAACATGTCTCTTACCTTGATCCCTTCAATCGGCTCTGAAATGTACGATTCAAACTTTTTGGAATTGCCGGTAGAGGTACTTTCAATTATCCTACGGCTGTTGGACGGGAAGTCTCTATTGAATGCGGTGACCTGATATTCCGGGCTAATGCAGGTGTGCAAAGGCGACGGATGCCTGGTCAGCAATCTCAAGCGTCACATTCGCAAGGTAAAGCAACACGAGAAGCGAAAGTTGACAAACCCCAACATGGGGGTAAGGGTAAGCAGGCAAACCACGGGTAGGGTAACTAACGAAAATACCAACCAGAAGGTAAAGGTACACGTTCCGACACCGTATCAGAACTTTGACAGCGTCCAAATTGCATTGAGACGTAACTTCGATAAGCGAGTGACAAAAACGGCAAAGCCCTCAAATCGGACTATGTTGCGTTTTAGATTGTAATCTTGACTCTCTGCATTGACTACTGTCGAAACCGCATTTGTAAGACGAACCGATCTGTTTAGTTTCTAACAAATCGTACTGTTGACTCTTAGATTGTAATCATGACCGTTTCAATTGACTAGTGTCTCAACCGCCGTCATTTGACAAAACCATCTGTTAGGTGTCCGACAAATCGAATTATGTTGAGTTTTAGATTGTAATTTGGACTTTGCATCGTCTACTGTTTTAATCGCTTCCTAGGACGATGCGCTTTATTGGGTGCTGACAAATCGTACTGACAGCCTTCGTAACCGCAGTTAAGAGTCGAAACTCTAAGGTCGATGTCTGGCAAATGGATTTGTGTTGAGTTTTAGATTGTAATCTGGAGTGTTATCCATTGTGTCGGTTCACTACCTGCCACATATGGCATATGTATGCAATACGTTTCCGACTCGTTGAACTGGAAAATTGTAGACCTTCCTAGAGTATAAATACGCACCATATCCAATAATACCCTCAGGTCATACACTCATATATATCATCAAACATTCATCCTGAGTCCTGTGAGTGAAACCAGTCGGTTGTGTTTTAGTGTGTGCACCGCTAGCTATAACAACAAACATAACGCATGTGTGCTGTCGAGTAGACCACGTTTTCGTGCTCCCGCAAAATCGTTCAATATATCGGCGAGTTTGATTTTGTTTTATCAGGAGTTTGTGCTGTGTACTGTGAGACTCATATCGTAATAATAATGCCAGTAATAACCAAAGCTCAGGCAGACGATATCAAGTCAATTTTTAAAGATTGCATTACCGAGTTGTGGACGGACGAAGACTTCGTGACGCGCTTAACTGAAAAAGTTGCGCTTCGCTTCAACACGAGTATCGATGCGTTATGTGCAAAATACGAGGAGCAGATAGGCCGTCTTGAGGAGAAACATGCAAAAGTTTGTGAGAAAATGGATAGACTGGAACAATATACCAGACGTTCAAATGTTCGCATATACGGTTTGAATGAGCAGGCCGGTGAGAATGTTGAGAATATTGTTGTTGATGTCTTTCAAAAGAAGATGAATCTCAATGTAGGCAAACAGCAAATAGATAGGTGTCATCGACTGGGTAAAAGTGGTAGTGGGTCCAGAGCCATTATAGTTAAGTTTGTGTCGTACAAAACAAAAAACTTGGTCATGTGTCATAAAACGCGGCTGAAGGGCACCAAAATAGGAGTGGCGGAGGATCTTACTGCAAAGAGGAACGAATTATTGAAGGCGGTTAAATCTGAGTTTGGGTTCGCAAATACGTGGACCGTTGATGGAGTAATATTTTGCAAACGTGAAAACACTAAATTCAGGTTGGAGTCTGCTGGTGACTTGAGCAAAATTGTTTAAAGTGAGTTGTTTGATGTTTATTTTTCACATAAATATGTATCTTAATTTTAGATTGCTTTCTTTTTGCTTCGCGATGTCTCTATGTGCATAATGCTCTTAAGAATTATTGTTGTTTTATATCAAGTGTCGATTGCTTTGCTTCTCTTTTTCTTTGTTACTTAAATTTGTTTGCTTTGCGGGAGTGACGAATCTCAGACCAGTTTGGTTAGGAGTTTTGCGGGATTCAATTCAATTCATTCGGATAGGAAAATAAATGTTGTTTTTATCCCTTTATTTCTTTAAAGTTTTCTTTTTTTTACGCATATCATTGTTGTATGTTTTTGGCGCTCCTATTGTTTATTTGTGTATTTTTTTTTCATTTATTGAAGCGTGATGATGAACCATGTGTCAATGTGTCATCTTAACGTGCGATCGCTGCTGTCAGCCTATGGAGATTTCAAAGATTTGGTGAGGTCGGGCGGATATGATATTGTTGCTTTGTCGGAAACGTGGCTTTCTGGGGAAGTTGAGAGTAACTTGTTAACGTTCGATGACTACAGGCTGATTCGCAAGGGTAGAGAGGCTAGAGGGGGTGGTGTGGCGTTTTTTGTTAGAGCTGATATTAGTTGTAGGGTGGTTGGAGTGTCTGGTGTCATTCAGCAATTGTGGTTGTCATTTAAGATTGGCAGGGTCCGCTTTGCGGTTGGTGTGTTATACAGGCCTCCCAATTATAATAAAAATATTTTTATTGGGGAATTGGAGACGTCGCTGTCGGGTATTGCGCCTACTGTTGATCATTTGGTAGTTATGGGTGACTTTAATATGGATATGCAGGCTGTGAACTCTGTATCCAACCTGGTTGATGTTTTAGATTCTTTTAACTGGACTCAGATTATTAACGATCCTACCAGGGTTGCACAGCATTCTCGTGCGCTCCTGGATTTGATTTGTGTGTCGAGCGTTGATCTTGTTGGGCGGTGTGGCGTGGTATGCGCTGGTCATATATCTGACCACCGTCAGTAAAAGAAATGTAGTTTGTAGAAGCGTACGTAGTTTTCAAAAATTTTCATATGAAGCATTCATTTTTGATCTGTACCAGCACCCGTTTTTCAATATTTTTGACTATGACCTGAACCGGAAGGTGGAGTACTTAACTAACAGTATTTTGTCGGTAATTAATAGGCATGTACCCGTGAAAATGTGTACATTTTCGAGACCACCCGCCCCATGGCTTACCGAAACAATTAAAGATATGCAAAGGTTACGCGACAATGCCTATAAAATGTTTAAGTCGAATGGTTCGGTGGAAAGGTGGGAATATTACAAGACACTACGAAATTATGTCCGTGGTGCGATTGACCGTGAACGGAAAGCCTATTTGGAGCAAATGACAGCAGGGAATAAGAAAAATATTTGGTCATCTCTCAAGGGGCTTGGTATTTATGGTAGGACACCGGATCGTATTCCCTTACACTTATACCAACCCAACGAAATTAATCGGTACTTTGTTGATTCCGTACCCGTGGGTGTTGGTTGTGATATTGAATTGTGCAACTTTTACAGGAATAATAGGCGAACTGACGCGACATTTTCATTTCGGTGCGTGAATGATTTTGAGATTGAAAGAGTGGTACAGTCAATGAGGAGCGACGCAATGGGTTACGATGACTTGAATATTAATATTATTAAACTATGTTCCCCCCACATAACGCCTTTTCTTAGAGATATTGTCAACACGTCCATTTCTACCGGTAAATTTCCAGAATTGTGGAAATATGCATTGGTGCGACCACTTCCAAAGATAGACAGCCCCACGGATTTCTCTGACTTGAGGCCGATAAGTATTCTGCCCTATCTAAGATTGCAGAAAAGATATTATGGAAGCAGTTGAGTGACTTTGCGTATTGCAATAAATTATTGCCGGATACTCAGTCGGGTTTTCGGTCGGGCTATAGCTGCACTTCTGCCTTGATGAATATTGTGGATGATATTGTTGAGCAGATCGATAGGGGGCGTTGTGTGATCCTTTGTCTTCTGGACTATTCGAAGGCGTTTGATCGGATGCATCATGGGGTGCTTTCGGCTGTGTTGACGTACCTGGGATTGGATGGTGTGGCGGCTGGTCTGTTGGTCGATTACGTTTCTGGTAGGTAGGCGGCAATCGGTTGTGATTGGTGAACAGAGATCGGACCCGCTTGCTGTTTCTTCGGGCTGTCCGCAGGGTTCGATCATATCTCCACTCCTGTATACATTGTATACCAGCAACTTCTCGCAGAGTTTGTCCTTGTGCAAGTCTCACTTCTATGCTGATGACACCCATTTATATTTGTCATTCTCGCCGGGTGATGTTGGAGTGACTTGTCAGAGGATGAACGCCGACTTGGCTTCCCTTGTCGATTATTCGCGTCGCCACAATTTGGAAATAAATCCGAGGAAAACCGAGGTTATTCTATTTGGCCCGAGAAAGCTGAGGGAGAGGTTGCGTGACAGTGTCGATATTGTTATTGATGGAGAGAGGTTGAATTTAAGCAGATCTGTAAAGAATTTGGGGGTGATTGTAGACGAGAATCTGCAGTTTGGCGACCATGTCAATCGATGCGTGCAGAGGGCTTACTGTAGTTTAAGACTTATATATGGTAGTAGAGCTTATCTCAATATTAGAACCAAACGGCTACTCTGTGATGCTTTGGTCTTATCAAATTTCAACTATGCTGATGTATTGTATTCACCTTTTTTTGAGTTATAGACTAAAGCAGAAAATTCAGAAAGCTCAAAATTCGTGCCTCAGGTTGATATACGGGATAAGACGTAGGGACCATGTTTCGCACAAGCTCTCTGATGCGGGGTGGCTGAACATGGGGCACCGCAGACTGCTTCACTCGCTTTGCCTGTTCTACAAAATAATTTTAACCGGAAAGCCCCCTTATCTGTACAATAAAATTAAGTTTAGATCGGACGTGCACACCCTGAACACCAGATTTCGAGAGACCTTAACGCCTCCTGCGCACAGAACGGAATTGTACAAAAAGAGTTACTCGTACCAAATAGCAAAACTATTTAATGTCTTTTTGGCCGAACTAGGTGTGTGCACGACTGTAAATTCTGTGAAACGCCGCCTCCGACATCAACTGCTCGCTAGGCAGTGACTTCAGGGCTGACAGCGGGGTGAGATATTCCATTTTCATTACATTACCTACCGTGGTGAATCATCATTCTTTTAAATTTAATGCGTATTAGGATCTTTTATGTTAAGATTTAGTTTGTTGTTGATAGCGCACATGCTTTTCTTTTTTGTGTGTTTAGTGTATATTGGGGTGAGGTGGAAGAATAACAATAGTTAAACCTCACCACAAGGTTGTTCAAGAAATATTTGTTTGTTTTCTTTAGCACATGTAATTTGCGACTTGTATTTACTTCTTTTTTTCTTGAACAATAAATTATTATTATTAATTATTATTATTATTGTTATTGTCTACAAGATCAGGCAACCCACGACCCTGGTATAGGCGTGGGCCCTGATTAATAATCAGTTGACTGGCAACTGGTTCGTTTAGTCTCCTCCTGTTCTGTCCAAGAATCTAGCATTCATTTCATTTGGTTTTTTAATCTGGAAGAGGACCTGCTGTCTGCCAATAAGCGGAAACTCTTGTCGTGTCGGCTGCGGGTCTGGCGGCGGTGTAGTCATAAGCGGCACACCGTTTAGCCAACTGTACGCGTGGGCGGTACAGTGTTCCGCGGCTTTCTGCAAAATAGGCGTCTTCCATCAACCAATCTTAATCGAAACTGCTCACGTTTTCTCAGGGAAAATCCTGAAATTGTAATTACCAGGGCCGATAAAGGTAACAAAACCGTTGCGTTGTTGAAGAGGGATTATATTGATAAAGTGGGTGGGATGTTGGACGACACTACCACTTACAAAAAACTTGACAAAGACCCCACCCTTAGTTGGGAAAGAAAACAATGAATTAGTAGCCATTATGGCAAAAAATAACTACATTAGTGATGTAACAGCAAAAGGTTTTAAATATTACAACTCTGTTTCACCCAAGTTTTACGGTCTCCCAAAAATACATAAAGAAAATCTCCCTTTGAGACCGATAGTGTCGTCCACTAACTCACCCAATAAAAATCTTTCAAAGTTTATTTCAGAGATACTATCGGTAGCGAGAGTTTAACACTTACCGTATAACGGAGTCTGTTCAATTTGCATCGGTGGTTAATAGTATACAAGTACCTGAGGGTCACGTGGTGGTTTCTTTAGATGTAGTTTCGCTTTTCACAAACATTTCTTTGGAGTTAGCCTTGGAAATCTTGGAAATGGTGTTGATTGAACCACATTGTAACATCCCTTTAGAATTCTTCAACAGGATTATTAACTTAATTTTCAGTCGTACTTATTTTGGGTTCAGTGATGTCTTCTATCAGGTTGTGTTTGGGTGCCCGATGGGGTCGGTGCTCTCTCCAATACTAGCCGAGATAGTAATGAACTATCTCTTAAAGGCCTGTGTGGAGTTTGCCGTTCACGTTTGGCTTCCTTTATCAGTATGTAGATGACGTCATCTGCTCCTTACCCTCAGACAAAATAGATTTGACTTTAAATACTTTTAACAATTTCAATACACATTTAAGATTTACAGTAGAGAGTTAGAAGGATGGAGGCGTACCTTTCCTGGATACTTTCGTAATAAGAGACGAAATTACTTCATTGAACTCGATTGGTATAGAAAGGCTACCAACTTAGGAAGGTGCATCTCATACCATTCAGATCACCCGTTTAGATACAAAATTAATCTCATCAATGCTTTAAAAAATAGAATTGTAAAAATAGTTTACCCTTCTCTTAAAGAAAAAACTTAAATATTTTGAACGAAATACTTTTAAAGAATGGCTATCCCACTTACCTGTTGAAGAAGTTCCTGTTCACTGACCAACTAACTCCTCCTAACAGTGACTCCCCTGTGGAAGAGGAAAACGTAGGTGATAATAATAACACCTCTAAAAAGTACAGAAAGTTGCACAATGTTGAGAACCTCACACCTCCCTTGAAGCGTGTTCTGGGTGGTTCTGGCACTGTCATGGCGGTGTCTAAAACCATCACGGTTGGTAATTTGTTTACCAATCTGAAAGATATGACACCTATCTTACAAAAGAGTGGTGTCATTTACGAAATTCCCTGTATGAACCCATTGACCTATAGAGGCCAAACAAGCCAAAGATTGGGTCAACGTGTAACTCAACATAAGAGTGATGAGAAGAGGAAACCTCGGGCTTGTGGTTTGACGATTCATGTCAACGAGTCGAGACATGAGGCAGACTACGATGGTGTCAGGGTACTCAGGACGGAACGCAACGACCAAAAACGTATTTTCATGGAAATGTGCCTAATTAATGAAATAGAGGGTAATTGCATGAATTCTAAAAAAGATATAGAAAATTTAAACAACACTTACACTTACCTTCTAAAACATGGTCCGGAGTAGTTAATATCTAGGAACTAAAAATACCTGATAAGCATTTGGAACTGCCCCATAGTTTAATTAATTAACCCTAACACACCACTTTCCAAATCAAATTTCATATAATTTCATGACAAACTGGTCCGCTTGCCGTTTGAATTTTTCCCTAGTGTCCTTTAGTGATAGAGAATCACACACGTTGGTACCTATCCATTCGTGTTGAACTGACCACATGCCAAAAAAAACATATAACTTTTAGTTTGGTTAAAAATAGCCCAGTGAAGGATGGTGCAGGCTATTTTCAGTTTTCGCTTACCCAAATTGTATCGTAAATAACACCTTATGTCGATTACTATCGTAATTACATCTATAAGCAACAGCCACATTTTGTAAGTAATTTTAACACCTTTAGAATACGTTCAGATTAACTGTTGTTTATAATCGTTCTAGTTTTCATGAAGATGCTAAAAATTCTTAGCGAAATATCAGAATTAAAATAAAGGCTTACTAAATAACAGCTCCGTTATTTGCAACACGACTTTCACTCTATTAAAATAATCTCCTATATATATTCCTAACGTTAAGGGGATGTCGACTGGATTCACTCTAATAAAACTACTCTTCTTACATTTGTCTAGCTTTCGGTGTCTTTATTTTTACCACCTTCATCAGGACTCTAAAATAATTATAAACACAATCAATATAACAGTACAAAAACCTGAATAAACAATTTAATACAATGACAAACCACTCACATGTAAATTTGAGGTTATAAAGCTTCTGCTACACCATACCATTAAATCTCTCTCTCTACACATATAGATACACAGGACTTCCGATAATTACGCTACTATATATTAAGCAAACTAATTACTATTGGGATGTTTGCAGATTATCACAGTCGCCGAGAATTCCATACAAGTAAACACATCAACAATCGGACATTTTGATTCGCTCGCTCCCTCCCCACCTCAATCACGCCGTGCGCGCTTAAATTTGAAATTCAAAATCATCACAACTAATCTCGCAAACCATCATTTCTCTGCCTCCTCTCTTTGTCCAATTCTAGAACATAAACATATATTGAACTAAGGTCCTTTGTGTCAGTTTTTTTATTCATTACATTTTCTGTCCCATTTATGTGATACATTTCTAAGAATAATCGCTTTGTATAGTTGTTTTCGCTGTCCAGAACTTTCACCTCTTCATATTTGATCCTATGTTTGTGTTTCTGAACGTGCGTTGCTAGCATACATCTTTGGGCATTCCTTATTGAATCACTTTTGTGTCCCGCAATTCGTTTCTTCATTAACTGTGAAGTTTGGCCTACGTAATACTGCCCACAGTCCTCACATTCCAGCCTATTCTCTGAAATTTACCATTATAAAATTGAAACTCTACAATTCTGTGTGCCCCAGACTGTATGGAAACCCCAAAATCCATAAAGTTGATGTTCTAATGCGTCCTATCATTTCAGGTATCCAGGGACCCACAAGAAATATAGCGAAACAAGTGGCACAAATCCTCGACAGTGCATATGACAGAGAAAACGAATATTACACAGGAGATACGTATAAGTTTGCTGCATATATGAAAGAAATGATAATACCACAGGAATATGTAGTCATTTCGGTGGATGTTGTAAATCTCCTCGGGAACATTTCGAAGGAGTTGGTGAGAAGAACTTTAAATGTAAAGTGGGACGATATCAAAGGACACACGAAGAATTTAACAAGGAATCAGTTTTTGAGGTTGGTAGATTTCGTCATGGACAACAATTGTTTTACTTATAGAGGAAACTATTACAGATAAACGTTTGGTTGTGCAATGGGGTCTCAATTGAGCCCAATCTTGGCCCAGTACGTGATGGATGCCTTGTTGAATGATAGCATACCGAAATTATCGTACAGATTGCCATTTATAAAGAAGTTTGTTGACGATATCATAACAGCGGTACCTGAAAATGGAATAGAAGAAATACAGCAGATTTTTGAAGCATATGACCAGCATATAAAGTTCACAATAGAGAGGTAAAACAGCCAGAAATCGGTCCCCTTTTTAGACACAAAAATAATAAGGGATGGGACTGGTCACATCAAATTGGATTGGCACAGGAAGGATACGGCGTCTGGGAGATATATCAACTACCACTCTGGTCACTCGATGGGTGTGAAAATTAATTTCATAAAGCAGATGAAGAATAGAATAATTACCATCAGTGATCCTACATTCGCACAAAGTAACATCAGAAAATTTGAGGCAATACTACTAAGGAACTCATATCCAAGGACACTTGTTAGTTAATAGCTGTCAGCTGTTAAGAGGTGTGAGGGCTGCTTGGCTGTCGAAAAAATCGATATATATATATATATATATATAAAAATTTGAAATAGTTAATACAAGATGGCGGTAATTTTTTAACTTAAAAAATTACAGCCACGCCTGGGATATATATATATACAGGGTGAGTTATTAGTATCCCGGCGGTCGATAGTTAATAAATCGTTTGAGAAAGATAAAAAATTTTATACAAAAGTTGTTTGACTCGCCATTTTCTATAACGTAAAATTATTTTCATTTATACAGGGTGGTGCATTTAGGTGTGACGGAAAGTATGAACATTTTTTTAAATGGAACGTCCTGTATATTTTATTATATTATAAACACTACTAAATTTATCTATCCAACCGTGTATGTTGCTAAGTCACAGCGTTAATAGTTCCGGAGATATTCAGCTGTTTATCCAAAATATGCCCGTTGCAGGATCTTTTTAAAAACTATGTAAAAACGACATTTTTGCCGATTTTGCCTTTAAACTTTGTGAGACAGTAGTCAAAACCAGTAGGTAGATGACAGTATCCAAGGATATTAGATATACTATACAGGGTGTTCATTAAACTTGGTAAATTTTGATGTTTTTCAAATGGCTTTTTCTCGAGTTTTTTAAATGGAATATCCTATACAATAAGTGTTGGCTGTAATAACCCTTTATTTCGCTTTAATTTACATCTAGTATGTCATACACCAAATGTTATTATTTCTTGTGATATTTGCAATTTTACGAAAATGTAATGCAATTGTAAATTTTAATATTGCTGTAAATAAGGTATTTGGTAATTTGATGTAAAGTCTTCAAGTGGCGATAGAAGAGATAATTTAGAAACAATTTAACCAGCTTGATCCTTATACAAAGAATTACTGTTATCAGCATATTAACATTTTATATGAAATTTTATAAGTATATTTTGCCGTCTACCGTATGGCACCCGAACACGCGATTTAAAAATTTAAATTACTGCTAAAGTAAACCCTAAACCGTGTACTTTTAGGGTAACTATCGTGCAAATTTCTTGACTTCTGAGTGTTTAAAATCAGATTTTCTTTGATGTGATTTATGTACACACACAAAAACCAAATATGCAACAAAAACAAACTGATAGGCATCTTTAGATTCAGATTTTCATTAATAGCAAAAAAATCTATTAAAAACACTTCCAAATAACCCACTTTCGATTCACATTATCAATTTTACTCATACTATCATTCATATTATCCCAATTTTGAATTGCCTCTCCAGAAAAAGAACTTATTTTAAATCAATTAACTATAGTAAGTAGATATTGTTGGTTGTTTTTTGTACTAAATACAAATTCGCTCTCAAACGTAGCTCATCAAGACAGGTTTTAAGGTTTCTGTTTGTTTTTGTGTCTGAGCGCACATACTATTACAATGAAACGTCTCCGCATAATTTTCACAAAGGTGAACAATTATTCACGTTAGTCCCCCTAAAACTACATTGTTTTTGGCTTACTTCGGAGCCCAACTGAAGTTACTAGATCTTCAGGTTCGCTCGCTGTACGTTTGTAAAAATTGAAAAACAAACTTATAAAATTGTGTAATACCTTAACCGTAATACTTTTTATATGAATAAATCTAGTTAAATAGGTTCTAAATGGTTTCTTCTATAACGCTTTAAATATTTTACATCATGCTACCCAGCACACTGTATAGAAAGCAATATTAAGATACTAAGTAGCATACTACTCTTAAAATTCCAAATATCACAAAAACTAGTAAGAATAGATATACGATATAGTGAATATAAATTACAAAGAACTTAAGGGACATTTCAATTAGCAATCAATATACAGGTTGTTCCATTTAAAAATCTCAAGAAAAAGCCATTTAAAAATGTTTAAAAACTAGTGCATGCTACAATCACCCTGTATAGCGCATCAAATTTTTCATGATATCAGCATCTAGATATGGGTTTAGTTATTATGTGACGAAATTTTTATGACAATATCTGCAAAAATGTAGTGTGAACGTAGTTTTTAAGAAAGGCTTGCAATTGCCAATTTTTTGACAAACAACTGAATGTCTCAGGAACTATTTACTTTACACAGGTACAACTTACACAGTTGGAAAGACAACTTCCTTGGCATTCATAATATGGCATGTAATACAGGGCGTTCCATTTAAAAAAATTTACTGATTTTCCGTCACACCTAAATGCAACACCCTGTATAAATGAAAATAATTTTACGTTATAGAAACTAATGAGTAAAACAACTCTTGTATAAAATATTTTTTTCTTTCTCAAACGATTTGATGAGTATCGACCGCCGGGATACTAATAACTCACCCTGTATAGGTTGTTCCTAAATATCATGTAAATACGAAAAGGGGTAATTCTTTGGCTTATTTAATGACTAAAATTTCATATAAACATAGGTCCGCAAACGCTTCGTTACCGATCTACAGGGTGTTGAAATTTCAAGATGTTTTATGTTTCTTATAGCCCTGCAATAGCTCTCTATTGCAAGATCGCCAGATTTAACCCCACTAGATTATTTTCTTTGGGGCTATTTAAAAAGTAAAGTTTATTTTAATAGACCTGCAAATAATGACGCGTTAAAGGAAAGAATTCGTGCAGAAATTCACTTAATATTCCAAAAATGTTAATGTTCAACAAGCTTTTGAGGATAAATTAGGGCATGGTCTCGTCGTTAACGGGCAGCACATTGAACAATTAATTAACGATTAATTAATTAAATTTAGTATTTCCCTCAATTTCGTATATAAATAAATTTTGGTAAATATCGCCGTTATTTATCAACCTATTTTAATAATTTCTTTTTCGCTGTATTCAGAATAAAAAAAAAATCTATCAATTGAGGTATCGCAAGGGGTACTTTGCTGTTTTAATTTTTGAAGTTGGGGTTACCACCCCTTAGGGGTGAAGGGGTAGGGGACTGAAAATTGTCTGTCAGGATAGTAATTTAAAAATAAAAATCGACGTGTCGGAGCATTTTTCTGAAATATGTTTATTTAAGGTTTTATAGAATTTATCCGTTACTTTTGGGAAGCACTGTATATTAGGGTGGTCCAAATTTATACCTTGCAAAATCTTTTTTTTTGCTGGAGGGCAACGATCACCCCAATCGGCTGCTTTTCCGGAAAAAAAATTCCCCCAAAATTTGAACAAAATCGGTTAACGTTAACACGTTGCACCGAGCACCTCAAATTTCCCATTTAAAATACATTGGAAAAGTGCATCTTTTTTTCCTTTTTTGTCACGTTTCGGATTTAGAAAAAAAGTTGCGGGAGATTATCAGAAATTGTTCAGAACTTCCCAAAGATCAAATCCACAACCACTATTTTTTTTTCACCGCCCTGACCCTCTCCTGCAGTACCCTAAAAGTGAGGCAAAATTTTCTCCAAATTTACTATCTTACAAAGTTACGTGATTTATTGTTTTTTTGACAGAAATTACTATTATTGAATTGTTGACATGTTTTTCGTCATTTATTAACTAATTTAAAAATTAAAAAAAATGTTTGAACAATTACTTAATTATTTACAAAAATATTCGATGTTACGAACTCATTTTTCCATTTGTTACAAACATTATTAAATTATTGTTTTTGTCATTTATTAACTAATTAGCAATTGTTTAAACAAAAATGTATGTTGTTACGCACATATTTTTCCCATTTTGCAGAAATTATTAGATTATTGGTATTTTTTGTCATTTATTAACTAATTTGCAATTGTTTAAACAAATAAATAGATTGTAATGGACATAATTTTCTATATGTTTTTGCATAAATTAGTATTAGATTATTGGCAGTTTTTGGACATTTATTAACTAATTTCTAATTGTTTAAATAAATATATATATTGTTACGGACATATTTTTTATATTTATTGCAGAAACTATTATTAAATTATTAGCATATTTTTGTCATTTATTAACGAATTTGAAATTCTTTAAACAAGTACCAATTTTTTAAACAAAGATTTACCTAGTTTCTTGTTTTTCCTCTTGTAGAAATTATATTGTTACATCGTTGGCAAGTTTTTTGTAAGATGTTACTTTGTTACTTTTTGAATTTGCAATTCTTTAAACAAGTATCAATTTTTTAAACAAAAATTTACAATGTTTTTTGTTTTTCCTCTTGTAGGAATTATATTGTTACAGTGTTGGCAAGCTTTTTGTAATTTGTTACTTAATGTGCAATTGTTTGAACAAATAAATTCGTTTAAACAATAATATTCAATGTTAGTACGTATTTCTTGACATAAATTATTAATAAGTGTTAATAAGTAATGTTGTTGCAACACTATTATAGGTTATAATTGAAAATTATTTAAAAAATTTTGGCAAGAAAAAAAGATAAGAAATATAATAATAATTTTTGTCAAAAAATACGTCAGTATGTACCATTGTATATTTTTGTTTAAACAAATGGTATTTATTTAAACAATTGCAAACTAGTTAATTAATGACAAACAATGCCAACAATCTAATTACAATTTCTGATAAAAAAAGAACAATATGTCCGTAATATTGTATATTTTTGTAAACAAATAGTATTTGTTTATACAATTGCAAATTAGTTAGCAAATGACCAAAAAAAAGCCAATAACCTAATAATAATTTCCTTTAAAAAAATAGAAAATATGTCCGCAACATTGTATATATATTTCTTTAAACAAATGGTACTTGTTTAAACAATTGCTAATTAGTTAATAAATGACAAAAAAAGCCAATAATTTAATAACTTCTGCAAAAAAATGGAAAAATATGTTCGTAACATCGTATATTTTTGTTTAAGCAAATGCTAATTGTTTAAACAATTTCAAATTAGTTAATAAATGACAAAAAAATATGTCGACAATCGAATAATAATCACTTCTGCCAAAAACAATAATAAAACACGCAACATTGTACAATTGTAAATTTGGGGAAACTTTTGTCTCATATTTAGGGTACTATGGGGAGGGTGGGGAGTGGTGAACAAAAAAATAGTGGTTGTGGATTTGTTCCTTGGAGAGTTCTGAACAATTTCTGATAATCTCCCGCAACTTTTTTTGTAAATCCGAAACGTGAAAAAAAAGGGAAAATGGCAATTTTGAGGTGCTCGGTGGCACGTGTTACTGTTAACCGATTGTTCTCAAATTTGGGGGGAATTTTTTCTTCTGAAAAATGAACAGACTGAGGGGGATCGTTGCCCTCTAGCGAAAAGTCCGTTTTTTGGACCACCCTACTGTATATACAGTGCGTTCATTTCAAAACTTCCCACCCGGAATAACTTTTGTCATAATGACGTCACAATATTGAGCAAAAACACGTCAATTTTTAGTTAAAGGGGGAACTTTAAAACTAGTTCTAATCTAATCATCAGCCCCACCCCTTCACCCCCATCCACCCCTTCTTTTGATTTTTAAATGGGACTACCTATCTTCATATACCTCATTTTAAAGGAGATACAAATGTCTATTCACTCATAAAAAATAAATTAAATCGGTTTATTCAATTCCGAGATAGAATTAAAAGCGAATCATTGAATTTTATCGAGTTAACCTAGCTCTCACATACGACAGATAGTTTATTGTGTAAATTACCATGGTTACTATTATGACATTTCCTAGATTCCTAGATTTCAAGCTTGATCGAGCTATATTCGATTGTAAAAATTAGTATTTAGATCATTTTATGAAAATGGTTTATACCTTAGAACAGAGGTTCCCAACCTTTTTTGGACCACCGCCCCCTTTGCAAGAAAAAAAAATTCCAGCGCCCCCCCCCCCGCATCATAGTTATACCTAACATTAAAATATTGTTTATTTTTAGTAAAACCTAACCTAAAAATAAAATTTACCATCGTATGTATTAAAAAACTGTTTATTGCGAACTTTGTAAATAAATATCATTAGATACTAAAAATATATATATACAGATAATAAAAATAAAAATTAATGAGATGGCTGAGGCTGGTGTAGTTTTATCAATATGTCTACGTCGGGTTCTATTTTCGTCAACAGTCGCAAATCGCCACGGTCTGTGATGTGTAGTCTGTTCCTTTTTTTAGAAAGTAAATTTGCTACATCACTGAACCCACGCTCAACTAAGTACGATGAGGGAAATGCGATTAAAAATGTCTGTACTATTTCCCAAAATCCAGGGTACAGTGCTGGAATTGATTTTTGAAGCCAGAGCTCTTGGTATCCATTTCTGAATTTAACTTTGAGTTCTTCGTTACTTGTGAGTTCTTCTTCTAAATTTGATGATCCAGCTGTATCTGTATTTGAGAAAGGATCCAGAATCCAACTTGGTATATTCATGTTTAGAATATCCTGGTATCGCTCAGTGAAATCAGCATGAATAACGTCCAAGTGTTGGCAGTATGTAAGTAAATCTTCCTGTTTTGCAGACACAGTTGATAACGCTGGGAAGTGGTTGTATTCTCCTCTGCCTAGATTCCGTTTGAAGAGAAGAAGCTTTCCCAGAAAAGCAGCTATGACGTTTTTGGTTCTAATTAAATTCAAGTCATCACCTAGTAACTGTAAATTTACTTCATTAAATATTTTATACAGGTCCGTCAAATAAGCGATATCATTTTTAGATGTGCGCAAGTTGGTACGTAAATCTTCATCTCGGTTTTCAAAGAAGTCTAATACTGAGTCAAATAGGTTATAAAAACGTTTCAGACAAACGCCTTTTGAAAGCCTACGGACTTCGGTATGCAGCAACAAGCGATTGAATTCTTCATCATTTTCACTACAAAGTTTGCCAAATAATCTGCTACTCAATGATTTGCTTCTAATATTATTGACTGCTCTAATAACGTAATGGAGTGATGTATGCAGGCGTTCATTCAGATTTTTTGCAACTAAATGCTGACGATGAATAACACAATGTACAGCGAGGACATTTGGTGCTGCTTGTTTCAGATGCGCTATAAAACCCTTGTGACGCCCCGTCATTGCTGGGGCACCATCAGTAGCCGCTGACAAAATATTTCGAATAGGAATTTCTTTCTCCTGAAAAAACTTACGCATAGTATTAAAAATCGATTCACCCTTTGTATCGGTTTCTAAATTTTTGGCAAACAGTAACTCTTGACACACTTTTTCTTCTTTTATGAATCGTACGTATGATAAAAGTAGTGCTTCGTTGTTTGGCAGAGTTGATTCATCGAGTTGAATGGAAAATCGGCAAGTTTTGAAGTAATCGCATAATGAGATTTCAACGTCTTTAGCCATTTCATCAATTCTCCTTTGCACTGAATTGTTGCTCAAAGGAATTTTCCTGATGATGTCTGATGCTGTCTTATGATGAAGAACAGTTTTTAACACTTCATTTACTGCCGGTTTTCGCGATTAATAATGAAATATTATATGAAGCTCGTAGTCCATCATCTTCTTGTCTAGAGGACACTGCAAAAAGATTTGATATTGTCGGTTGATTCAAATATTTCTTTTCCAGTCCTTAAAAATAAGATACATCTTTGTTCTTTTTGTCAGCATGCATTTTAATCAAATGCTCTTTTAGCCTAGAAGGCTTCATGGTTTAATTTGAAAATACTTTTTGGCAAATTAAACACATAGGCAAAGATTGGTTTGTAGGAGAGTGCGTAAATCCATATTTCAAATACTCAGTACTGTACTGCCGGCATTCCTTTTTAGATTCAGACATGATGCAAACAATTTGCCACGGCTCCAATAGATGTACTTTTCAACAGTTCGCCTGAATAAAATAAATTAAATAAATAATGATTAATGACTGCTATCACGTATCACTTACAAGCAACGATTATTGGCCAAGCACACACAAAATATTGAGACTTATTCCGAGATTCCCGCTTCGTATGTGCCCGCGTGCACGCATCGACTGTTACCAATGCCGCCCGGGCCAGTGTTGTTCTCGGCTCTCCGCCAAACGTAACAGGACATCTATCGGAATCGTAATAGATTTTGGGAAACTGTAATAGATTCTCCTTTAGTTGTCAGCTACTCTTTAGAGATGGCGCTACAGTGCTTGCTAACTACATACCAATACCAGCAGTGTTGTAAATTGTAAAACGTAGTAGCTGGATACATTTTAGCACAGGAGGGAGGTAAGGATTTGCGTTCATCCTTATGGCTATAAAATGACACTTTAAACCCTCTGCATAATTGACACAAAGTGATAGTGACAGCAATCTTACATACAAGCTTTTTTTTTAAATAACATTTTGAAATTCTACAATATTTTATAATTTGAATTATCGCTCGCGTTGTTGGAGCGCGAAAAATATAATAAACAACACGGAACATCATGTTGTGACGTCCTAACGACTACTATTCTAGATTATTATTTATTATAAAAGATTGTACTAGTGTTGAAATCTTGAAATCACCTAAAATGCCGCTTTCTATACGCAAGTGTTAAATTAGTTGCATAACCAATTATTTGTAAGTTTAGTAAAGCCGCAAAGTAAAGTAACACCAAGATATCTAGACTGGAAAGATAGTCGTATTTTCATCTTCCATCTCTCTCTTGGCCCCACCCACCAATGAACAGTAAATGCCCGCCGCAGTGCGACGTCACATAGTACCGACCGTTCATTGGTTGATGGTCACAAGAGAGAGAGATGAAAGATAGTGATGCGACTACCTTACCAGTCTAGACATCTTGAAGTAACACGGGATGGTATACTTGACTACAATCATTTATAACAGTCCTGTATTTTCAGTTACCGACAAAAATAGTAATAGATTTAGTTGAAAAAGTAATAGCGTAACAGAAATTGGTCAAATGTAATAGATCTATTACGATTGTAATAGGTGGAACAACACTGGCCCGGGCTTGTGCATTTCATGCATGATGTAAGGATTAACTTGGTGTGTGCAAAACTTTTCCCCTTTCCCACATTTTCGCGTGGAATGAACTACGGTACCAACACGATAAAGTAAAATATTGCCCCTTCGTTGAAATGTCTAACATGAATAAATTAAGTTTGATTTCTTCTTGGTTTGTGTTTGGGTACCTGTGTTTGTTCATAGGATGATGTAATTATAGATAATGTGCTTCAAACTCGCATTCCTTACTTTTCCTGGAATACCAACCCAAAAATTTTGTTCTCTGTTGTCAACACGTGTCCGATTAATTCAAACAAATCAATTCAAATGCAATTTACAGTGTGTACAGTCTGGTTTGTTCGATATTTTCGTATATCGAGTGGATTATTCTTGTGTTTGCCAAGAGAGAGCTCCCTACTTTACACTTTAGGTTATTAGTTTATTATTAAGTATTATAGATCAGTTTTTATTTTATTTTTAAGTCAACTTAGTTTAAGTAACTTAGTTTTAGAATTTTAGTTAGATTTTGTAGGTTATTATAATAAGTATTATAAGTTTATTCTACGGTCATTATTTACAATGTTGATATGCATTGTAAGTGGTTGCCAAAACAAAGCAAACAATTTAGTGAGGAATGTGTCTCTACATAAGTTCCCGAATGATCCAATAGTGCGCGAAGCCTGGCTACGTAACATTGGACGCACCGATGTACTTCATAAGTTAGCTCCGAAGAACCGAGAAACACGTCAACAATTACGAATTTTGACACGACAACCCGGAAGTAATTAATTTTATTTTTTAGTTTCTTATTTGAATAACGTGAAATGTTCCAGCAAATTATTGTTTGGCTTTTGCATAATTTGTAAAAAGTTTTACGCTCTGTTCCATGATATATGTATACGAGATTACCTTTTGTCATTATTATGTTTTAAGGTTTGACGTTGAAATATTACACTTTGATAAAACGACATACAAAACAAGATGTAAGAATTTTAAAATAAAAAAACAAAATATTTACTAGTGTGTATTTGTGAAAAGCATAGACATTTAACAGTACATATAGTGTGCAGAAACATTGGATATTGTTCGTTTTCAACGTAAGTAAGTATACGCCTTTGTCTTTTTGAATATACTTTTGTTGCTTTTATAAGAACCATTAAAAAATACTATAGACGTATTCATCTATAAGAGGCAATAAAATCCCATCATAAGCCTGCCCAACGGAAACTTTATGCAATTTTTGGGTACTTGATCTGCAAATAAAAATAAGTTTTTTTTTTACTAACCTCTCAATTGTAGCGTATGTTTGGTCTACTACGAAATTATCAACATTTGAATACCTTATATGTTCAAATTTCGGATAAACGTATTGCAATTCTAGAATTATTAGTTTTGTTTAAAAAATTGTGGGTGATATCATTGCTAAAATATGTACAACAACGTCTCAGTAAGCTATGCACCCTGGAATTGTACATACTAAAGTTGGGATGACCAATTTGTTTATACGTTCTAGTAGTTCATATGTTTGTACTCCGTACGCATCTTTTGCACGGATTTTCTTTTGAAGCCCAGCGGGATAATTTTGCACAAAGGACTGCGTTGGTTCTACAAATTAGAGCATGGATTTTCTTGTGACTATTGTCAAATGGTTTCACATCTACGAATAAAATCATTTTAATTAAATGGATAATGTTAATTTCTTTTTCAAATGCGTACGTAGGGCCACTGTTTGTAGCCGAGAAACGCAACATCGTCACAACGTTTTACATTTTCAACGTGCTTACGCAAGAAAACACGACAATGCCAAACAATGCTTGGAAACCAGACGACCAGACTGTAGATTGCATTTGAGAACAATATTTTACTTTTTGGGTTGGTATTCCAGGAAGAGTAAAGAATGCGAGTTTGAAGCACATTATCTATAATTACATCATCCTATGAACAAACACAGGTACCACAACACAAACCAAGAACAAATCAAACTTAATTTATTCATGTTAGACATTTCAACGAAGGGGGCAATATTTAACTTTTTCGTGTTGGTACCGTAGTTAATTCCAAGCGAATTTCGGGAAAAATTTGGGGAAGGGGAAGAGTTTTGCACACACCAAGTTAATCCTTACATCATGATTTCATGTGAACAACTCCATATTCTTGTCGAAACATGATTGGTTGCATGAATCGCCTAATACGTATTTAGTTACCAACTGGTAAAGACTCTTCGGGGATAAGACTAAAAATATATACTCCTCGTAAGTTTAATTTCTTAAAGCTTCTTTGTGCGATAACAATAAGATGAACAAGCGTAAAAATTAATAATGTAAAGAACATCGTTGTTGCCGAGTTAGTCAGGGGATTCACATGGATAGCAACATGGAGGGGCGACTGGAGATCGGGAGATAACTGCTCTGACGGACGGCAGACGGCAGTACGATGTCGCGTTTGAAGAAGTAGAGTTGCATCTCTTGTATAACGTTACGTTACTAATACACTTTTAAATACTAAACGGTTGTTTGATTACAACTAACTATTTCGTTAGTTTACAATAACAAATATCATTAATTTGTTCAATACGAATACGCCACCGCCCCCCTAACCGCCTTAACGCCCCCCATTTGCCTGTGGACCTGCTATCGCCCCCCATGAAGGCCTCAGCGCCCACCGGGGGGCGCTACCGCCCCCGTTGGGAACCACTGCCTTAGAAGAAAGAATAGATATAATTCTTATTTACGCCGGTGAAAATCGTTGTGTTCGTCGAGCGCCAAGAGTTGTCAACGATAAGTATCCCGATAAAAATGTAAGCCATCGTTATGTAATTGATTTGATTCAAAAATTTCTTGAAACTCGTTCAGTAGAAAATAAGAACAAGCAACCGAGAGTTATGGTAGAACGAGCACAAATTGAAGTTGTTGGTCATTTTGCAACGGATCCAAGAATATCTCTAAAAAAGGTTGCTGCGCAAACCCAAATATCGCTTGGTTCGGTACATAAAACATTAAAATTAAATAAGTTCTTTCTTTTCAAGATGTAAATACATCAACGGCTCGCTGAAGACGATTTTGATAGGAGTATTGAATTTTGTGAGCAGATTACACAGAGAATCACTGATGATCCAAATCTATTAAAAAATATCTGCTTCATTGACGAATCGACATTCTATTTGAACGGGTTTGTTAACAAAAATATTTGTAGATACTCGGACACTCAAAATCCACATGTGTTTCGGGAAGACCATACACAATACCCTCAGAAGGTCCATGTATGGGCTGGTATTCTAGGGGATGAAATAATCGGTCATTAATCGTGATTATAATTCGATCTTTGGAGAACCAAGTTGATGAAGAAGGACGGCAATGCACTTCCTGTGAGAGAAAGGTTAAATGAAAGGTTTTATGGGAAGTGGATAGGAAGATGAAGGGCCGAGCACTATAATGGCCAGGAGGATCCCCGGACTTAATGCCACTTGATTATTTTCTCTGAGGTCATTTAAAAACTCAAGTTTTCAGAACGGAAGATTTACATGATCTTAAAGTTCGGATAACTCGAGAGTGCCGGCAGATATCTCGCGAAACATTTATAAAAGTGCGACGTGCCTTCGAGAGTAGACTTTATTTATGCTTAGAAAAAAAAATGGAGCACATTTTGTACAGTTTATAAACTAATTGATATAAATTAAATCGTTGTTATTAGTTATTTTTACAAAATAAACAGTATCTGAATTATGACGTGAATAATAATTTCACGATGCTGCTTCTTCTAAGATACTAAATGCAGATATCACATTTAAAAATGAAAAGATTGTTTCATCCCCTCTACATGATGGTACTTTCATTTGTAAATCAAAAGTAGAGTTGGCTAGCTGTGAAGAGGTTAGAAACAAAATTCTACTAGATATAATTAATTAAAATTACCCTCGAGGACAGGGATTTTGAAGTTTCCGTTTCAGCTTCTAGAAAATTCAAAAAAATTTAAAAAAAGAAAATTTAAAAAAATCTTGAAATTTCAACACCCTGTAGATCGGCAACCAAGCGTTTGCGGACCTATGTTTATATGAATTTTTAGTCATTAAATAAGCCAAAGAATTACCCCTTTTTATTTTATTATTTTATTTATCTATTCTTTCTTCTAAGGTATAAACCATCTTCATAAAATGATCTAAATACTAAATACTATATTTTAGCAATCGAATATAGCTCGATCAAGCTTGAAATCTAGGAATCTAGGAAATGTTATAATAGTAACCATGGTAATTTACACAATAAACTATCTGTTGTATGTGAGAGCTCGGTTAACTCGATAAAATTCAATGATTCGCTTTTAATTCTATCTCGGAAATGAATAAACCGATTTAATTTATTTTTTATGAGTGAATAAATAAATAAATAAATAAATATCGTCTTTATTGATCAGAGTTACATACCATAACATTACAAAGAAAAAAAAATAAAAAAACTCCAGAGATGCAACCCGATCATATCTCATGGCGAGATCCAGATGGGAAAGAGAATCTTCCCCCCTGCTCTATCTAACCATGTAAAAAATTTGAACTCTTAATATAAATATATGCCTAACTTAAATGAACACAAAAAAGACAACAATAAACTAACTAATACCAACCATAAGAAATCAAAATTTATCCACAATTTCCGTTCTGCGATGCACCCGCCGAACCTCAGATTAAAACAAAATATACACATTGCAACTTAAAGAACCAAACAAAAAAAAACTACTACCGATGCAACGCTCCGCCGCTACCCAAGCAAACCGACAGCCTGCTCCTCACATAGGACCTTAAACATAGCCCGTCTAAACGCAGCAATACTCAACGTACGGTACTGACTCGGCAAAGAACCATATGATTATTATAAATGATAGGTAAACGATCTTTCAAATAAAGAATATCTATGTGCCGGAGGAGAAATGGCTGCCCTGAATCTAGTATGTAAGTTATGCACATTGTATCTAAAGGTAATCTTTTCATAGAGATAGGCTGGAATTCCTGATGTTATAATTTTATGATACATTGTGAGACAATGCAGTCTACGCCTCCTCTCCATATTCAACCACCCCGCATCCATCAATCTATAAGATATACGATCAAATTTCCTATCACCGAACACAAACCTGAGACAGGAATTCTGAACCCCCTGAATCCTACGCGCATGCTCCGCATCCAAACCAGGGTGATATACGGGCGTACAATAATTAAAATGACCAAGCACATATGACTCACACAGCATTTTTTTAACATGCGTGGATAAGTAATGTCTATGAGGATACAGCTTTCTGAGTCCAGCATAGGAGCATTTTAAATACTTTGAAATCTGCGTTCTATACCTGAAAGTATTATCCATCACCAACCCCAAGTTCCTTGCACTGTCAACAAATGGGGCTACACGATCGTCAATCTTTATAAGCAGTCTATCCCTCAAAGAACCACGGACTCTATCCTTTCCAAAAATCAACAATTTTGTCTTATCCGGATTAACAACAAGGCCATGGCGTCTAGCAGTCTCACAAACCAAACCCAAATCTTCAGAGAACCTCTCCCCAGCGATCAAGAAATCCGACGGTAGAAACGAGCAATAGAGCTGAGTGTCATCAGCATAAACATGGACAGACGAGTGAGACAAACCCGCAAACAACTTTGACGTGTAAATTGAGAACAAAATTGGGCCCAATATCGGACCCTGCGGGACACCACTCAAAACCGGAAGTCTGTCAGAAACTTCGTCCCCAATCCTCACAGATTGGACACGATCCGCGAGGTAACCAGCAATCAACCGTACAGCCGGAGGAGCCAAACCCACATGTCCCAGAACCCTTCCCAGAAGTTCGTGGTTCACAGTATCGAATGCCTTACTAAGGTCCAGCAATGCTAGCAATGTCACTCGTCCATCGTCAGTAGCCCTCAAGATATCATCCGTTACCTTCAGTAATGCAGTACCGCAGCCATAACCGGCTCTGAAACCAGACTGAAAGGACGGCAGAACCGAGCGCGATTCCAAATGCTCACAGAGTTGATTTTTTATTATCTTTTCGAACACCTTTGACAGCGTCGGGAGAATGCATATAGGTCGATAATTACCGAAATCCGTAGGATTCGAGACCTTTGGAAGCGGAAGTACGACCGCCGACTTCCATACTCGCGTGCACAATATACGGTAAAAATCTCTTTTTCAAATTTACTCCATCCGCGCCCGTGGAGTCAGACCCAATGCCATTCAGTGCCACCATAACTTCCATCTCAGACATTTGTATCTCCGTTAAAATGAGGTATATGAAGATAGGAGTCCCATTTAAAAATCAAAAGTAGGGGTGGATGGGGGTGAAGGGGTGGGGCCTATGATTAGATTAGAACTACTTTTAAAGTTCCCCCTTTAAGTAAAAATTGACGTGTTTTTGCTCAATATTGTGACGTCATTATGACAAAAGTTATTACGGGTGGGAAGTTTTGAAATGAAGGCACTGTATATATAATCAAGCTGGTAACGGGAATTTGACAGGATAAATAAATGAACTGCTCTTTTTACATATGTCAATCTTTCTGTGAATTTAATCTTTCACCTTCATCAGGACAATAAATACATAAAATTAGAAACAATACAACCCCCACAATCGTAACTTACAATGTAAGCGAGGTTTCAATCAGCATAAACGACTCCATCGAACATCCACAATCACACAACGGTTACAACTGCGTACAATTTAATAAAATTATCTAAAATAACAACTGCCTACCAACGCTTTCGAACTCAGACTGAACGCAACCAAACTAACCCCACCAGTAACAGAAATTTGACGACAGCGCCCTCCAGTATGGCACGATAATTACGCGGGAAGGCAAATTTGAAATTTGTATATGTGGTGGCCTACCTAAAACGTTATGGCCTCTTCGAAGAGAGTATTGTTTGAGCTGGAATTTCGTTTATTGAGTTCCAACAGATAAGTGTACACTGCACTTATATCCTGGGTATCAGCCCTCTTGTTTATGGTGTTATCTGTTGTGCTGATGTGGTACATTTCAAGGAAGGTGCGTTTGGTGTAGTTGGACTCTCTGTCCAATATCTGTGGCTGCTCATAATTTATTCTATGGTCCTCGGAGTTAACATGGGCTGCCAACATGCATCTCTCCTGTTGATGTTTTGCATCACTTTTGTGACCTGCTATTCTGTTCTTTAGGAGTTGGGATGTTTGTCCTATTTAATACTTCTGGCAATCTATACACTGTAATTTATAAATTATGTTAGATTGCGACATTGTTGGAATAGTGTCTTTCAACTTGGTGTATATACTACCTACAATTTTAGGTTTCTTTCTGGCTATTTTTAAATTCTCGTTCTTGAAAGTTGTTATTATTTTGTTTGTTAGCTGTGGTATGTCCATCATCACGCTGTACTTAACCATGTCCGTATTATTCTCCATTGTATGGGCCTGAACCTGGCTCGTAGACCCATTTGACTGGTGAGGTGTATTAGATAGGATGTTTTTTATGAGTTTAGGTGGGTACGAGTTGTTTCTTAAGATGTTCTCAAGACGTTTCACGTTAACCTGTAGAAATTCCTCATCACTAAGGGCAATTATTCGCTTTTTTATTTCTTTTATGAAATTTACCTTTACTGACATGGAATGGTGTGAGTAGTAATTAAAAACCTTCCAGAGGCAGTTTTCTTTTGGTACCAGTCAAGTTTCAGTTTACCATCAATGGCTCTAATTACTCTGGTATCCAAGAAGGGGACCGAGTTCTTGTCATCTTCCATGTCTATGGTAAATTTTATGTGTGTTGTAGTCGTTGAATACATCTACAATTCTGTGAACTTCATCTTCTGGTATCGCCATTATCAGGTCATCTACGAACTTCTTAACAAAAGGTACCTCACAGGCCAGTCTTGGAAGCACCTCCTCAAGTAGGGAGTCTATTATGTACTGGGATAGTATAGAACTTAGTTCTGATCCCATTGCACAACCAAACACCTGCTGATAATATACATTTTTGTAAGAACAATAACTATTATCCAATACAAATGTCGTAAGTTTTACCATTTCATCCAGATTCATCCCTCTTGCATATTATACTCTGATTAGATTCCACTTGTACTCTAATACTCTTATGGTCAGCTCTTTTGTGATGTTGCCGAACAAGTTCACCACATCCAAAGATACCAGCCTGTATCCTGGAGGTATTGTTTTGTTCTTCATAAATTCAGCAAACCTATAGGAATCGCTTGTGTAGAACGGATTATCTCTATCGTAGGCTTGGTCCAGTATGTAAAAAGAGCAGTTCACTTATTTATCCTGTCAAATTCCCGTTATCGGCTTGATTATTAAAGTACTGAGAGTTATTATCACCAATTATATTAAATATGCATATATTAAATTGCGTTACGACGCAAACACGACACAATTACTAAAAAGGTGGAGCAAGATCAACAACAAGATGGCGGCGGCGATAAACCGGAGAAGTTTTCTGCACGAGTGCAAACGGAGGGGATTACAACCAAGACATGTGGTACAAAACACAAAACATTTGTTTAAACTTTATGGTGGGTGTGACAATCGTATGATAAGAAAGATGGGAGATTATAATGTGAAGGTAATTAGTCAAATGTTTTGAAATTCAATTCACGATCAAAAAGATAAACAATTTAAGTAGTCAGTTAGATTTGGTAGTTAATAGTTTAGAGCATGTTTGTAGAGGTACGCTGCAAGAATTCAGACTGAGACAACGTATAACCTCCAATAAAACTTTTGAGAAAATAAAATAATCAAATTTACGGAAGATAGGAAATCTAGAAAATGCCCAGCTGCGCATAATTAATGTGGAAAGAGAGTGGATAAGAAACCTGACAACGGATGACCACTATCAATACAAACCAAGGGAAACAAACCGATAACAGAACTGGAAAATAAGAACATTCTCCCTTCTGATGAGGCCAAGAAATATAGAAGTTATAATACGACAGGCCCACGAATCTATGGTAATCCTAAATTGCACAAACCTAACATACCTCTAAGACCTATTGTTGCAGGTATAGGTAGCCCAACAAGCACGATAGCAAAGTTGGTAGCAGGCATACTGGACCAAGCCTACGATAGAGAGAATCTGTTCTACACAAGCGATTCCTATAGGTTTGCTGAATTTATGAAGAACAAAACAATTCCTCCAGGATACAGGGTGGTATCTTTGGATGTGGTGAACTTGTTCGGCAACATCACGAAAGAGCTGACCATAAGAGTATTAGAGCACAAGTGGAATGTAATCAGAGAATATGCAAGAGGGATGAATCTGGATGAAATGGTAAAACTTACGACATTTGTATTGGATAATAGTTATTGTTCTTACAAAAATGTATATTATCAACAGGTGTTTGGTTGTGCAATGGGATCAGAACTAAGTCCTATACTGTCCCAGTACATAATGGACTCCCTACTTGAGGAGGTGCTTCCAAGACTGGCCTATGAGGTAGCTTTTGTTAAGAAGTTTGTGGATGACCTGATAATGGCGATACCAGAAGATGAAGTTCACAGAATTGTAGATGTATTCAACGACTACAACACACATATAAAATTTACCATAGAAATGGAAGATGACAAGAACTCAGTCCCCTTCTTGGATACCAGATTAATTAGAGCCATTGATGGTAAACTGAAACTTGACTGGCACCAAAAGAAAACTGCCTCTGGAAGGTATATTAATTACTACTCACACCATTCCATGTCAGTAAAGGTAAATTTTATAAAAGAAATAAAAAAGCGAATAAGTATCATTAGTGATGAGGATATTCTACAGGTTAACATGAAACGTCTTGAGAACATCTTAAGAAACAACTCGTACCCACCAAAACTCATAAAAAACATCCTATATAATACACCGCACCAGTCAAATGGGTCTACGAGCCAGGTTCAGGCCCATACAATGGAGAATAATACGGACATGGTTAAGTACAGCGTGATGATGGACATACCACAGGTAACAAACAAAATAATAACAACTTTCAAGAGCGAGAGTTTGAAAATAGCCAGAAAAAAACCTAAAATTGTAGGTAGTATATACACCAAGTTGAAAGACACTATTCCAACAATGTCGCAATCTAACATAATTTATAAATTACAGTGTATAGATTGCCAGAAGTATTATATAGGACAAACATCCCAACTCCTAAAGAGCAGAATAGCAGGTCACAAAAGTGATGCAAAACATCAACAGGAGAGATGCATGTTGGCAGCCCATGTTAACTCTGAGGACCATAGAATAAATTATGAGCAGGCACAGATATTGGACAGAGAGTCCAACTACACCAAACGCACCTTCATTGAAATGTACCACATCAGCACAACAGATTCCACCATAAACAAGAGGGCTGATACCCAGGATATAAGTGCAGTGTACACTTATCTGTTGGAACTCAATAAACGAAATTCCAGCTCAAACAATACTCTCTTCGAAGAGGCCATAACGTTTTAGGTAGGCCACCACATATACAAATTTCAAATTTGCCTTCCCGCGTAATTATCGTGCCATACTGGAGGGCGCTGTCGTCAAATTTCTGTTACTGGTGGGGTTAGTTTGGTTGCGTTCAGTCTGAGTTCGAAAGCGTTGGTAGGCAGTTGTTATTTTAGGTAATTTTATCAAATTGTACGCAGTTGTAACCGTTGTGTGATTGTGGATGTTAGATGGAGTCCTTTACGCTGATTGAAACCTCGCTTACATTGTAAGTTACGATTGTGGGGGTTGTATTGTTTCTAATTTTGTGTATTTATTGTAACTTTGAAGGTTCTGATGAAGGTGAAAGATTAAATTCACAGAAAGCTTGACATATGTAAAAAGAGCAGTTCATTTATTTATCCTGTCAAATTCCCGTTACCAGCTTGATTATTAAAGTACTGACAGTTATCATCACCAATTATATATATATATATATATATATATCGTCTGGCGGAAGTATTTGACCACTTGTTGGCGAACAAAAGAACCAAATTATATCCCGGAAGGGTCAGAGCGGTGAAACAAAAACAGTTAATCCATTTCGACGTTTCGGGTTTTATTGTAATCCCTTAATCATGAACAAGATTCTACAAAAGCAATCAATTACACAAAGATACTTAAAAATGTACTCTCACTTACATGTTTTCTTATGAAGCTAGCAAAAACAAAGCCTAGACTGCATTTAACCTCAAACATCCGTTAATAGCAGAACAATGGTGCAATAAAGCTGTAGGGCGACATTCGACCTCTATCACCATGTCAAAGTACAATAATTGAACAGAAACTGACTTGTTAGCAATTAAAATTAAAATTAACAATACACATGTCTAACATTCTAAAACCACGTTTTATGTGGGTACACCATTTTGATTCTAACCTAGTAGGCGGTCGGCAACGAAGGACATGACAGTCGGTAAGTGCGTGAAGCGCGAAAATTTGAAATTTTAAATTTTTAAACTGATGTAGGTAACTGCGTGAGGCGCGAATTATTTGAAATTTGAAGGTTAAGTTTAGTTTTGTCTTTGTACAACTCTATTAAATTGGCATATACGTTACTAATACCCGCTACGTCGGTACGGTGGTTCACCGTGTGTTCACTAGCTCTGATGTAAAACATTTCAAGGAACGTTCTCCCGTGGAGTCACTTCTCGACGGCCAAGATCTTAGTTCCCTGAAAATCGAACGCATGGCCCTCATGTAAAGTATGAGACGCCAAAGCGCAGACATCCCTGTTTATACGTATGTCGTTGCGATGCTGATCCAATCTGCAGGAGACCCATTGTTTTGTCTGGCCAATGTAGTGCTTAAGGCACTCGTTACATTGCACATCGTAAACTACGTTACTTTTCTTAAGATGGGGTGTTTTTGATTTTAATTGTGTGTACACTTGACCCATAGACATAGGTTGGTAGCAGCCTAACTTGACCACAGGAGAATCAAATATCTTTTTTATTTTGTCGGTTAAGCCCTCTATATGGGGAAAACTAAAGTACTTGACAATGAGGTTTTGATCTCCCGCCGCCAGCCGGTCTGCCACTCTCCCAGAAGCAACAACTGAATTATTAATGACATTATTAGGAACATTATTAGGTTCTCCCGAAGGAATGGGAGCAATCGCAACAACAGGCGCCGAGAAAAGGATAGATCTGACCAGTCGAGGAGGGTAGCCATTGTTAATAAATATATTCAAAAGTCTATTTAAGTTAAAGTTCAACTTGGAATGATGGCAAATTTTCGAAACTCTATTTTTCATGCATTTTATCAGGCTGACTTTCTGGTAGAACGAGTGGGCGGAATTAAAATTGAGAAATCTTCCGGAGAAGGTAGGTTTTGTGTACCAATCAAATGAAACACAATTGTCCAACCCCCTTATCACTCTCGTATCAAGAAAAGGTACTGATCTATTCACTTCGTCTTCCAATGTGAATTGAAGACGTGGATGGAAATTATTGAAAGTGTTAAGGAGGATGTCCCCCATGTCACGAGGATATGAAATTAACAAATCGTCTACATATTTTTTTATAAAAGGGACATTAAACGGGAGTTGGGGGATGACCTGATCCAATAAGTCATCAAGGACTATTTGGGCCAAGATTGGTGATAGGGGGCTGCCCATAGGAGAGCCAAACCGTTGTTTGTAAAATTCATCTTCATAAGCAAAATAACAATTGTTATATATAAATTGGAGAGTTTCTCTAAGTTCATGCTTCTGAAAAGTACTATTTTCCTCTATCAGGGTCCAGTGTTTCTCTATGGAATCTAAAATGATATTTAAAGGAAGATTTGTGAATAAAGAGACAACGTCTAGTGAAGCTAGAACGTAGTCTTCAGGTATCTGTACCTCCTGGAATTCCTCTACAAATTGAAACACATTTTTTATATTGTACGTAGTTCTATCTCCCAACGCTACTGTAAGTGTTTGTGAGATATATTTGGCCAGTTTGTAATCTGCCGAGCCTACTGATGAGACTATCGGTCTCACGGGGTTGCCTTCTTTATGAATTTTTGGCAGGCAATACAGTTTGGGGAGGATAGAATTATGAGTGGTGAGTGTGTTGCCTATCTGTGGCGTTATGCATTTTTTTTTAATTAAAGTTTTTATTAGGTTGTTGGTATTCCTTTGTAGTGACAGCAGAGGGCTTCTCACCACAAGTTTGTACGTTGAGGAATCTTCCAAGAGTTCTGACACCTTACTATTATAGAAAGTTTTGTCCAAGAGAACGGTGGTAGCACCTTTGTCGGCACGTGTTACTATTAAATTAGGATTCTCTTTGAGGACCCTTTTAGTTTGTAAAAACTTATTATTTAAATCTTTTTGAAGGTGACCAACGTTCTCTGTACCTGTAATGAAATTAGTGATAGCATGAACAGACTGGGCCCTAAGGAGGTCGTGATCTTCCTTTTGAAAAGCAGTGACTAAGTTTTCTACTCCCATGAGCAGTTTGGGGATATCTATGTTTTAGGGGTGGCCTGAAGGGCAAATTTTGGACCTAAGGAAAGGAACTCGGTAACCGTTTGGGGGGGGTTTACGTCGGTAAGGTTAACCAACCATTTGTCATTATTAATGAATAATTTATTTTTCTTTCTACTCTCCTCCAGAAGTCTATTAAATTTATTTAAATTGGTAGCTTTAACCTTTTTAAAACTTGAATTAAATTTTTTTAAAATATTATCTGAACAAATTTGAAAAATATTATTAGGTAACAAAGTCTTTAGGCGTTCTACCAGAAGGCCAATCTGATCCTGAAGGGATGTAATTGAATCAATAGTGATTTGAATTTCAAACGTCAAGACCTTGTTCGCCAACCTTTCACTAAAAGATCCTATCGTGTCCATCATCCTTCGTGGACAATGGTTAATAAGCGTTATCAAGTTTCTGGAATTGTTGGAGATATGGGTCGGGATCACACCTGCCTTCCGACAACGGAGGAGGAACACACGTCTGTTCCTCATTTTCGCCAGCTTGATGGAAAGTCGCTCGTATTTGCCGATGGCTGTTGAGGTAACGCATCCGTATCTCCTCTTCACCTCAGCGTAGAAACCGGTAGTACCTGTAATCATCGTCTGGCGGAAGTATTTGACCACTTGTTGGCGAACAAAAGAACCAAATTATATCCCGGAAGGGTCAGAGCGGTGAAACAAAAACAGTTAATCCATTTCGACGTTTCGGGTTTTATTGTAATCCCTTAATCATGAACAAGATTCTACAAAAGCAATCAATTACACAAAGATACTTAAAAATGTACTCTCACTTACATGTTTTCTTATGAAGCTAGCAAAAACAAAGCCTAGACTGCATTTAACCTCAAACATCCGTTAATAGCAGAACAATGGTGCAATAAAGCTGTAGGGCGACATTCGACCTCTATCACCATGTCAAAGTACAATAATTGAACAGAAACTGACTTGTTAGCAATTAAAATTAAAATTAACAATACACATGTCTAACATTCTAAAACCACGTTTTATGTGGGTACACCATTTTGATTCTAACCTAGTAGGCGGTCGGCAACGAAGGACATGACAGTCGGTAAGTGCGTGAAGCGCGAAAATTTGAAATTTTAAATTTTTAAACTGATGTAGGTAACTGCGTGAGGCGCGAATTATTTGAAATTTGAAGGTTAAGTTTAGTTTTGTCTTTGTACAACTCTATTAAATTGGCATATACGTTACTAATACCCGCTACGTCGGTACGGTGGTTCACCGTGTGTTCACTAGCTCTGATGTAAAACATTTCAAGGAACGTTCTCCCGTGGAGACACTTCTCGACGGCCAAGATCTTAGTTCCCTGAAAATCGAACGCATGGCCCTCATGTAAAGTATGAGACGCCAAAGCGCAGACATCCCTGTTTATACGTATGTCGTTGCGATGCTGATCCAATCTGCAGGAGACCCATTGTTTTGTCTGGCCAATGTAGTGCTTAAGGCACTCGTTACATTGCACATCGTAAACTACGTTACTTTTCTTAAGATGGGGTGTTTTTGATTTTAATTGTGTGTACACTTGACCCATAGACATAGGTTGGTAGCAGCCTAACTTGACCACAGGAGAATCAAATATCTTTTTTATTTTGTCGGTTAAGCCCTCTATATGGGGAAAACTAAAGTACTTGACAATGAGGTTTTGATCTCCCGCCGCCAGCCGGTCTGCCACTCTCCCAGAAGCAACAACTGAATTATTAATGACATTATTAGGAACATTATTAGGTTCTCCCGAAGGAATGGGAGCAATCGCAACAACAGGCGCCGAGAAAAGGATAGATCTGACCAGTCGAGGAGGGTAGCCATTGTTAATAAATATATTCAAAAGTCTATTTAAGTTAAAGTTCAACTTGGAATGATGGCAAATTTTCGAAACTCTATTTTTCATGCATTTTATCAGGCTGACTTTCTGGTAGAACGAGTGGGCGGAATTAAAATTGAGAAATCTTCCGGAGAAGGTAGGTTTTGTGTACCAATCAAATGAAACACAATTGTCCAACCCCCTTATCACTCTCGTATCAAGAAAAGGTACTGATCTATTCACTTCGTCTTCCAATGTGAATTGAAGACGTGGATGGAAATTATTGAAAGTGTTAAGGAGGATGTCCCCCATGTCACGAGGATATGAAATTAACAAATCGTCTACATATTTTTTTATAAAAGGGACATTAAACGGGAGTTGGGGGATGACCTGATCCAATAAGTCATCAAGGACTATTTGGGCCAAGATTGGTGATAGGGGGCTGCCCATAGGAGAGCCAAACCGTTGTTTGTAAAATTCATCTTCATAAGCAAAATAACAATTGTTATATATAAATTGGAGAGTTTCTCTAAGTTCATGCTTCTGAAAAGTACTATTTTCCTCTATCAGGGTCCAGTGTTTCTCTATGGAATCTAAAATGATATTTAAAGGAAGATTTGTGAATAAAGAGACAACGTCTAGTGAAGCTAGAACGTAGTCTTCAGGTATCTGTACCTCCTGGAATTCCTCTACAAATTGAAACACATTTTTTATATTGTACGTAGTTCTATCTCCCAACGCTACTGTAAGTGTTTGTGAGATATATTTGGCCAGTTTGTAATCTGCCGAGCCTACTGATGAGACTATCGGTCTCACGGGGTTGCCTTCTTTATGAATTTTTGGCAGGCAATACAGTTTGGGGAGGATAGAATTATGAGTGGTGAGTGTGTTGCCTATCTGTGGCGTTATGCATTTTTTTTTAATTAAAGTTTTTATTAGGTTGTTGGTATTCCTTTGTAGTGACAGCAGAGGGCTTCTCACCACAAGTTTGTACGTTGAGGAATCTTCCAAGAGTTCTGACACCTTACTATTATAGAAAGTTTTGTCCAAGAGAACGGTGGTAGCACCTTTGTCGGCACGTGTTACTATTAAATTAGGATTCTCTTTGAGGACCCTTTTAGTTTGTAAAAACTTATTATTTAAATCTTTTTGAAGGTGACCAACGTTCTCTGTACCTGTAATGAAATTAGTGATAGCATGAACAGACTGGGCCCTAAGGAGGTCGTGATCTTCCTTTTGAAAAGCAGTGACTAAGTTTTCTACTCCCATGAGCAGTTTGGGGATATCTATGTTTTTAGGGGTGGCCTGAAGGGCAAATTTTGGACCTAAGGAAAGGAACTCGGTAACCGTTTGGGGGGGGTTTACGTCGGTAAGGTTAACCAACCATTTGTCATTATTAATGAATAATTTATTTTTCTTTCTACTCTCCTCCAGAAGTCTATTAAATTTATTTAAATTGGTAGCTTTAACCTTTTTAAAACTTGAATTAAATTTTTTTAAAATATTATCTGAACAAATTTGAAAAATATTATTAGGTAACAAAGTCTTTAGGCGTTCTACCAGAAGGCCAATCTGATCCTGAAGGGATGTAATTGAATCAATAGTGATTTGAATTTCAAACGTCAAGACCTTGTTCGCCAACCTTTCACTAAAAGATCCTATCGTGTCCATCATCCTTCGTGGACAATGGTTAATAAGCGTTATCAAGTTTCTGGAATTGTTGGAGATATGGGTCGGGATCACACCTGCCTTCCGACAACGGAGGAGGAACACACGTCTGTTCCTCATTTTCGCCAGCTTGATGGAAAGTCGCTCGTATTTGCCGATGGCTGTTGAGGTAACGCATCCGTATCTCCTCTTCACCTCAGCGTAGAAACCGGTAGTACCTGTAATCATCGTCTGGCGGAAGTATTTGACCACTTGTTGGCGAACAAAAGAACCAAATTATATCCCGGAAGGGTCAGAGCGGTGAAACAAAAACAGTTAATCCATTTCGACGTTTCGGGTTTTATTGTAATCCCTTAATCATGAACAAGATTCTACAAAAGCAATCAATTACACAAAGATACTTAAAAATGTACTCTCACTTACATGTTTTCTTATGAAGCTAGCAAAAACAAAGCCTAGACTGCATTTAACCTCAAACATCCGTTAATAGCAGAACAATGGTGCAATAAAGCTGTAGGGCGACATTCGACCTCTATCACCATGTCAAAGTACAATAATTGAACAGAAACTGACTTGTTAGCAATTAAAATTAAAATTAACAATACACATGTCTAACATTCTAAAACCACGTTTTATGTGGGTACACCATTTTGATTCTAACCTAGTAGGCGGTCGGCAACGAAGGACATGACAGTCGGTAAGTGCGTGAAGCGCGAAAATTTGAAATTTTAAATTTTTAAACTGATGTAGGTAACTGCGTGAGGCGCGAATTATTTGAAATTTGAAGGTTAAGTTTAGTTTTGTCTTTGTACAACTCTATTAAATTGGCATATACGTTACTAATACCCGCTACGTCGGTACGGTGGTTCACCGTGTGTTCACTAGCTCTGATGTAAAACATTTCAAGGAACGTTCTCCCGTGGAGACACTTCTCGACGGCCAAGATCTTAGTTCCCTGAAAATCGAACGCATGGCCCTCATGTAAAGTATGAGACGCCAAAGCGCAGACATCCCTGTTTATACGTATGTCGTTGCGATGCTGATCCAATCTGCAGGAGACCCATTGTTTTGTCTGGCCAATGTAGTGCTTAAGGCACTCGTTACATTGCACATCGTAAACTACGTTACTTTTCTTAAGATGGGGTGTTTTTGATTTTAATTGTGTGTACACTTGACCCATAGACATAGGTTGGTAGCAGCCTAACTTGACCACAGGAGAATCAAATATCTTTTTTATTTTGTCGGTTAAGCCCTCTATATGGGGAAAACTAAAGTACTTGACAATGAGGTTTTGATCTCCCGCCGCCAGCCGGTCTGCCACTCTCCCAGAAGCAACAACTGAATTATTAATGACATTATTAGGAACATTATTAGGTTCTCCCGAAGGAATGGGAGCAATCGCAACAACAGGCGCCGAGAAAAGGATAGATCTGACCAGTCGAGGAGGGTAGCCATTGTTAATAAATATATTCAAAAGTCTATTTAAGTTAAAGTTCAACTTGGAATGATGGCAAATTTTCGAAACTCTATTTTTCATGCATTTTATCAGGCTGACTTTCTGGTAGAACGAGTGGGCGGAATTAAAATTGAGAAATCTTCCGGAGAAGGTAGGTTTTGTGTACCAATCAAATGAAACACAATTGTCCAACCCCCTTATCACTCTCGTATCAAGAAAAGGTACTGATCTATTCACTTCGTCTTCCAATGTGAATTGAAGACGTGGATGGAAATTATTGAAAGTGTTAAGGAGGATGTCCCCCATGTCACGAGGATATGAAATTAACAAATCGTCTACATATTTTTTTATAAAAGGGACATTAAACGGGAGTTGGGGGATGACCTGATCCAATAAGTCATCAAGGACTATTTGGGCCAAGATTGGTGATAGGGGGCTGCCCATAGGAGAGCCAAACAGTTGTTTGTAAAATTCATCTTCATAAGCAAAATAACAATTGTTATATATAAATTGGAGAGTTTCTCCAAGTTCATGCTTCTGAAAAGTACTATTTTCCTCTATCAGGGTCCAGTGTTTCTCTATGGAATCTAAAATGATATTTAAAGGAAGATTTGTGAATAAAGAGACAACGTCTAGTGAAGCTAGAACGTAGTCTTCAGGTATCTGTACCTCCTGGAATTCCTCTACAAATTGAAACACATTTTTTATATTGTACGTAGTTCTATCTCCCAACGCTACTGTAAGTGTTTGTGAGATATATTTGGCCAGTTTGTAATCTGCCGAGCCTACTGATGAGACTATCGGTCTCACGGGGTTGCCTTCTTTATGAATTTTTGGCAGGCAATACAGTTTGGGGAGGATAGAATTATGAGTGGTGAGTGTGTTGCCTATCTGTGGCGTTATGCATTTTTTTTTAATTAAAGTTTTTATTAGGTTGTTGGTATTCCTTTGTAGTGACAGCAGAGGGCTTCTCACCACAAGTTTGTACGTTGAGGAATCTTCCAAGAGTTCTGACACCTTACTATTATAGAAAGTTTTGTCCAAGAGAACGGTGGTAGCACCTTTGTCGGCACGTGTTACTATTAAATTAGGATTCTCTTTGAGGAACCTTTTAGTTTGTAAAAACTTATTATTTAAATCTTTTTGAAGGTGACCAACGTTCTCTGTACCTGTAATGAAATTAGTGATAGCATGAACAGACTGGGCCCTAAGGAGGTCGTGATCTTCCTTTTGAAAAGCAGTGACTAAGTTTTCTACTCCCATGAGCAGTTTGGGGATATCTATGTTTTTAGGGGTGGCCTGAAGGGCAAATTTTGGACCTAAGGAAAGGAACTCGGTAACCGTTTGGGGGGGGGTTTACGTCGGTAAGGTTAACCAACCATTTGTCATTATTAATGAATAATTTATTTTTCTTTCTACTCTCCTCCAGAAGTCTATTAAATTTATTTAAATTGGTAGCTTTAACCTTTTTAAAACTTGAATTAAATTTTTTTAAAATATTATCTGAACAAATTTGAAAAATATTATTAGGTAACAAAGTCTTTAGGCGTTCTACCAGAAGGTCAATCTGATCCTGAAGGGATGTAATTGAATCAATAGTGATTTGAATTTCAAACGTCAAGACCTTGTTCGCCAACCTTTCACTAAAAGATCCTATCGTGTCCATCATCCTTCGTGGACAATGGTTAATAAGCGTTATCAAGTTTCTGGAATTGTTGGAGATATGGGTCGGGATCACACCTGCCTTCCGACAACGGAGGAGGAACACACGTCTGTTCCTCATTTTCGCCAGCTTGATGGAAAGTCGCTCGTATTTGCCGATGGCTGTTGAGGTAACGCATCCGTATCTCCTCTTCACCTCAGCGTAGAAACCGGTAGTACCTGTAATCATCGTCTGGCGGAAGTATTTGACCACTTGTTGGCGAACAAAAGAACCAAATTATATCCCGGAAGGGTCAGAGCGGTGAAACAAAAACAGTTAATCCATTTCGACGTTTCGGGTTTTATTGTAATCCCTTAATCATGAACAAGATTCTACAAAAGCAATCAATTACACAAAGATACTTAAAAATGTACTCTCACTTACATGTTTTCTTATGAAGCTAGCAAAAACAAAGCCTAGACTGCATTTAACCTCAAACATCCGTTAATAGCAGAACAATGGTGCAATAAAGCTGTAGGGCGACATTCGACCTCTATCACCATGTCAAAGTACAATAATTGAACAGAAACTGACTTGTTAGCAATTAAAATTAAAATTAACAATACACATGTCTAACATTCTAAAACCACGTTTTATGTGGGTACACCATTTTGATTCTAACCTAGTAGGCGGTCGGCAACGAAGGACATGACAGTCGGTAAGTGCGTGAAGCGCGAAAATTTGAAATTTTAAATTTTTAAACTGATGTAGGCAACTGCGTGAGGCGCGAATTATTTGAAATTTGAAGGTTAAGTTTAGTTTTGTCTTTGTACAACTCTATTAAATTGGCATATACGTTACTAATACCCGCTACGTCGGTACGGTGGTTCACCGTGTGTTCACTAGCTCTGATGTAAAACATTTCAAGGAACGTTCTCCCGTGGAGACACTTCTCGACGGCCAAGATCTTAGTTCCCTGAAAATCGAACGCATGGCCCTCATGTAAAGTATGAGACGCCAAAGCGCAGACATCCCTGTTTATACGTATGTCGTTGCGATGCTGATCCAATCTGCAGGAGACCCATTGTTTTGTCTGGCCAATGTAGTGCTTAAGGCACTCGTTACATTGCACATCGTAAACTACGTTACTTTTCTTAAGATGGGGTGTTTTTGATTTTAATTGTGTGTACACTTGACCCATAGACATAGGTTGGTAGCAGCCTAACTTGACCACAGGAGAATCAAATATCTTTTTTATTTTGTCGGTTAAGCCCTCTATATGGGGAAAACTAAAGTACTTGACAATGAGGTTTTGATCTCCCGCCGCCAGCCGGTCTGCCACTCTCCCAGAAGCAACAACTGAATTATTAATGACATTATTAGGAACATTATTAGGTTCTCCCGAAGGAATGGGAGCAATCGCAACAACAGGCGCCGAGAAAAGGATAGATCTGACCAGTCGAGGAGGGTAGCCATTGTTAATAAATATATTCAAAAGTCTATTTAAGTTAAAGTTCAACTTGGAATGATGGCAAATTTTCGAAACTCTATTTTTCATGCATTTTATCAGGCTGACTTTCTGGTAGAACGAGTGGGCGGAATTAAAATTGAGAAATCTTCCGGAGAAGGTAGGTTTTGTGTACCAATCAAATGAAACACAATTGTCCAACCCCCTTATCACTCTCGTATCAAGAAAAGGTACTGATCTATTCACTTCGTCTTCCAATGTGAATTGAAGACGTGGATGGAAATTATTGAAAGTGTTAAGGAGGATGTCCCCCATGTCACGAGGATATGAAATTAACAAATCGTCTACATATTTTTTTATAAAAGGGACATTAAACGGGAGTTGGGGGATGACCTGATCCAATAAGTCATCAAGGACTATTTGGGCCAAGATTGGTGATAGGGGGCTGCCCATAGGAGAGCCAAACAGTTGTTTGTAAAATTCATCTTCATAAGCAAAATAACAATTGTTATATATAAATTGGAGAGTTTCTCTAAGTTCATGCTTCTGAAAAGTACTATTTTCCTCTATCAGGGTCCAGTGTTTCTCTATGGAATCTAAAATGATATTTAAAGGAAGATTTGTGAATAAAGAGACAACGTCTAGTGAAGCTAGAACGTAGTCTTCAGGTATCTGTACCTCCTGGAATTCCTCTACAAATTGAAACACATTTTTTATATTGTACGTAGTTCTATCTCCCAACGCTACTGTAAGTGTTTGTGAGATATATTTGGCCAGTTTGTAATCTGCCGAGCCTACTAATGAGACTATCGGTCTCACGGGGTTGCCTTCTTTATGAATTTTTGGCAGGCAATACAGTTTGGGCGCTTCACGCACTTACCGACTGTCATGTCCTTCGTTGCCGACCGCCTACTAGGTTAGAATCAAAATGGTGTACCCACATAAAACGTGGTTTTAGAATGTTAGACATGTGTATTGTTAATTTTAATTTTAATTGCTAACAAGTCAGTTTCTGTTCAATTATTGTACTTTGACATGGTGATAGAGGTCGAATGTCGCCCTACAGCTTTATTGCACCATTGTTCTGCTATTAACGGATGTTTGAGGTTAAATGCAGTCTAGGCTTTGTTTTTGCTAGCTTCATAAGAAAACATGTAAGTGAGAGTACATTTTTAAGTATCTTTGTGTAATTGATTGCTTTTGTAGAATCTTGTTCATGATTAAGGGATTACAATAAAACCCGAAACGTCGAAATGGATTAACTGTTTTTGTTTCACCGCTCTGACCCTTCCGGGATATAATTTGGTTCTTTTGTTCGCCAACAAGTGGTCAAATACTTCCGCCAGACGATGATTACAGGTACTACCGGTTTCTACGCTGAGGTGAAGAGGAGATACGGATGCGTTACCTCAACAGCCATCGGCAAATACGAGCGACTTTCCATCAAGCTGGCGAAAATGAGGAACAGACGTGTGTTCCTCCTCCGTTGTCGGAAGGCAGGTGTGATCCCGACCCATATCTCCAACAATTCCAGAAACTTGATAACGCTTATTAACCATTGTCCACGAAGGATGATGGACACGATAGGATCTTTTAGTGAAAGGTTGGCGAACAAGGTCTTGACGTTTGAAATTCAAATCACTATTGATTCAATTACATCCCTTCAGGATCAGATTGACCTTCTGGTAGAACGCCTAAAGACTTTGTTACCTAATAATATTTTTCAAATTTGTTCAGATAATATTTTAAAAAAATTTAATTCAAGTTTTAAAAAGGTTAAAGCTACCAATTTAAATAAATTTAATAGACTTCTGGAGGAGAGTAGAAAGAAAAATAAATTATTCATTAATAATGACAAATGGTTGGTTAACCTTACCGACGTAAACCCCCCCCAAACGGTTACCGAGTTCCTTTCCTTAGGTCCAAAATTTGCCCTTCAGGCCACCCCTAAAAACATAGATATCCCCAAACTGCTCATGGGAGTAGAAAACTTAGTCACTGCTTTTCAAAAGGAAGATCACGACCTCCTTAGGGCCCAGTCTGTTCATGCTATCACTAATTTCATTACAGGTACAGAGAACGTTGGTCACCTTCAAAAAGATTTAAATAATAAGTTTTTACAAACTAAAAGGTTCCTCAAAGAGAATCCTAATTTAATAGTAACACGTGCCGACAAAGGTGCTACCACCGTTCTCTTGGACAAAACTTTCTATAATAGTAAGGTGTCAGAACTCTTGGAAGATTCCTCAACGTACAAACTTGTGGTGAGAAGCCCTCTGCTGTCACTACAAAGGAATACCAACAACCTAATAAAAACTTTAATTAAAAAAAAATGCATAACGCCACAGATAGGCAACACACTCACCACTCATAATTCTATCCTCCCCAAACTGTATTGCCTGCCAAAAATTCATAAAGAAGGCAACCCCGTGAGACCGATAGTCTCATCAGTAGGCTCGGCAGATTACAAACTGGCCAAATATATCTCACAAACACTTACAGTAGCGTTGGGAGATAGAACTACGTACAATATAAAAAATGTGTTTCAATTTGTAGAGGAATTCCAGGAGGTACAGATACCTGAAGACTACGTTCTAGCTTCACTAGACGTTGTCTCTTTATTCACAAATCTTCCTTTAAATATCATTTTAGATTCCATAGAGAAACACTGGACCCTGATAGAGGAAAATAGTACTTTTCAGAAGCATGAACTTAGAGAAACTCTCCAATTTATATATAACAATTGTTATTTTGCTTATGAAGATGAATTTGACAAACAACTGTTTGGCTCTCCTATGGGCAGCCCCCTATCACCAATCTTGGCCCAAATAGTCCTTGATGACTTATTGGATCAGGTCATCCCCCAACTCCCGTTTAATGTCCCTTTTATAAAAAAATATGTAGACGATTTGTTAATTTCATATCCTCGTGACATGGGGGACATCCTCCTTAACACTTTCAATAATTTCCATCCACGTCTTCAATTCACATTGGAAGACGAAGTGAATAGATCAGTACCTTTTCTTGATACGAGAGTGATAAGGGGGTTGGACAATTGTGTTTCATTTGATTGGTACACAAAACCTACCTTCTCCGGAAGATTTCTCAATTTTAATTCCGCCCACTCGTTCTACCAGAAAGTCAGCCTGATAAAATGCATGAAAAATAGAGTTTCGAAAATTTGCCATCATTCCAAGTTGAACTTTAACTTAAATAGACTTTTGAATATATTTATTAACAATGGCTACCCTCCTCGACTGGTCAGATCTATCCTTTTCTCGGCGCCTGTTGTTGCGATTGCTCCCATTCCTTCGGGAGAACCTAATAATGTTCCTAATAATGTCATTAATAATTCAGTTGTTGCTTCTGGGAGAGTGGCAGACCGGCTGGCGGCGGGAGATCAAAACCTCATTGTCAAGTACTTTAGTTTTCCCCATATAGAGGGCTTAACCGACAAAATAAAAAAGATATTTGATTCTCCTGTGGTCAAGTTAGGCTGCTACCAACCTATGTCTATGGGTCAAGTGTACACACAATTAAAATCAAAAACACCCCATCTTAAGAAAAGTAACGTAGTTTACGATGTGCAATGTAACGAGTGCCTTAAGCACTACATTGGCCAGACAAAACAATGGGTCTCCTGCAGATTGGATCAGCATCGCAACGACATACGTATAAACAGGGATGTCTGCGCTTTGGCGTCTCATACTTTACATGAGGGCCATGCGTTCGATTTTCAGGGAACTAAGATCTTGGCCGTCGAGAAGTGTCTCCACGGGAGAACGTTCCTTGAAATGTTTTACATCAGAGCTAGTGAACACACGGTGAACCACCGTACCGACGTAGCGGGTATTAGTAACGTATATGCCAATTTAATAGAGTTGTACAAAGACAAAACTAAACTTAACCTTCAAATTTCAAATAATTCGCGCCTCACGCAGTTACCTACATCAGTTTAAAAATTTAAAATTTCAAATTTTCGCGCTTCACGCACTTACCGACTGTCATGTCCTTCGTTGCCGACCGCCTACTAGGTTAGAATCAAAATGGTGTACCCACATAAAACGTGGTTTTAGAATGTTAGACATGTGTATTGTTAATTTTAATTTTAATTGCTAACAAGTCAGTTTCTGTTCAATTATTGTACTTTGACATGGTGATAGAGGTCGAATGTCGCCCTACAGCTTTATTGCACCATTGTTCTGCTATTAACGGATGTTTGAGGTTAAATGCAGTCTAGGCTTTGTTTTTGCTAGCTTCATAAGAAAACATGTAAGTGAGAGTACATTTTTAAGTATCTTTGTGTAATTGATTGCTTTTGTAGAATCTTGTTCATGATTAAGGGATTACAATAAAACCCGAAACGTCGAAATGGATTAACTGTTTTTGTTTCACCGCTCTGACCCTTCCGGGATATAATTTGGTTCTTTTGTTCGCCAACAAGTGGTCAAATACTTCCGCCAGACGATGATTACAGGTACTACCGGTTTCTACGCTGAGGTGAAGAGGAGATACGGATGCGTTACCTCAACAGCCATCGGCAAATACGAGCGACTTTCCATCAAGCTGGCGAAAATGAGGAACAGACGTGTGTTCCTCCTCCGTTGTCGGAAGGCAGGTGTGATCCCGACCCATATCTCCAACAATTCCAGAAACTTGATAACGCTTATTAACCATTGTCCACGAAGGATGATGGACACGATAGGATCTTTTAGTGAAAGGTTGGCGAACAAGGTCTTGACGTTTGAAATTCAAATCACTATTGATTCAATTACATCCCTTCAGGATCAGATTGACCTTCTGGTAGAACGCCTAAAGACTTTGTTACCTAATAATATTTTTCAAATTTGTTCAGATAATATTTTAAAAAAATTTAATTCAAGTTTTAAAAAGGTTAAAGCTACCAATTTAAATAAATTTAATAGACTTCTGGAGGAGAGTAGAAAGAAAAATAAATTATTCATTAATAATGACAAATGGTTGGTTAACCTTACCGACGTAAACCCCCCCCAAACGGTTACCGAGTTCCTTTCCTTAGGTCCAAAATTTGCCCTTCAGGCCACCCCTAAAAACATAGATATCCCCAAACTGCTCATGGGAGTAGAAAACTTAGTCACTGCTTTTCAAAAGGAAGATCACGACCTCCTTAGGGCCCAGTCTGTTCATGCTATCACTAATTTCATTACAGGTACAGAGAACGTTGGTCACCTTCAAAAAGATTTAAATAATAAGTTTTTACAAACTAAAAGGTTCCTCAAAGAGAATCCTAATTTAATAGTAACACGTGCCGACAAAGGTGCTACCACCGTTCTCTTGGACAAAACTTTCTATAATAGTAAGGTGTCAGAACTCTTGGAAGATTCCTCAACGTACAAACTTGTGGTGAGAAGCCCTCTGCTGTCACTACAAAGGAATACCAACAACCTAATAAAAACTTTAATTAAAAAAAAATGCATAACGCCACAGATAGGCAACACACTCACCACTCATAATTCTATCCTCCCCAAACTGTATTGCCTGCCAAAAATTCATAAAGAAGGCAACCCCGTGAGACCGATAGTCTCATCAGTAGGCTCGGCAGATTACAAACTGGCCAAATATATCTCACAAACACTTACAGTAGCGTTGGGAGATAGAACTACGTACAATATAAAAAATGTGTTTCAATTTGTAGAGGAATTCCAGGAGGTACAGATACCTGAAGACTACGTTCTAGCTTCACTAGACGTTGTCTCTTTATTCACAAATCTTCCTTTAAATATCATTTTAGATTCCATAGAGAAACACTGGGCAGCCCCCTATCACCAATCTTGGCCCAAATAGTCCTTGATGACTTATTGGATCAGGTCATCCCCCAACTCCCGTTTAATGTCCCTTTTATAAAAAAATATGTAGACGATTTGTTAATTTCATATCCTCGTGACATGGGGGACATCCTCCTTAACACTTTCAATAATTTCCATCCACGTCTTCAATTCACATTGGAAGACGAAGTGAATAGATCAGTACCTTTTCTTGATACGAGAGTGATAAGGGGGTTGGACAATTGTGTTTCATTTGATTGGTACACAAAACCTACCTTCTCCGGAAGATTTCTCAATTTTAATTCCGCCCACTCGTTCTACCAGAAAGTCAGCCTGATAAAATGCATGAAAAATAGAGTTTCGAAAATTTGCCATCATTCCAAGTTGAACTTTAACTTAAATAGACTTTTGAATATATTTATTAACAATGGCTACCCTCCTCGACTGGTCAGATCTATCCTTTTCTCGGCGCCTGTTGTTGCGATTGCTCCCATTCCTTCGGGAGAACCTAATAATGTTCCTAATAATGTCATTAATAATTCAGTTGTTGCTTCTGGGAGAGTGGCAGACCGGCTGGCGGCGGGAGATCAAAACCTCATTGTCAAGTACTTTAGTTTTCCCCATATAGAGGGCTTAACCGACAAAATAAAAAAGATATTTGATTCTCCTGTGGTCAAGTTAGGCTGCTACCAACCTATGTCTATGGGTCAAGTGTACACACAATTAAAATCAAAAACACCCCATCTTAAGAAAAGTAACGTAGTTTACGATGTGCAATGTAACGAGTGCCTTAAGCACTACATTGGCCAGACAAAACAATGGGTCTCCTGCAGATTGGATCAGCATCGCAACGACATACGTATAAACAGGGATGTCTGCGCTTTGGCGTCTCATACTTTACATGAGGGCCATGCGTTCGATTTTCAGGGAACTAAGATCTTGGCCGTCGAGAAGTGTCTCCACGGGAGAACGTTCCTTGAAATGTTTTACATCAGAGCTAGTGAACACACGGTGAACCACCGTACCGACGTAGCGGGTATTAGTAACGTATATGCCAATTTAATAGAGTTGTACAAAGACAAAACTAAACTTAACCTTCAAATTTCAAATAATTCGCGCCTCACGCAGTTACCTACATCAGTTTAAAAATTTAAAATTTCAAATTTTCGCGCTTCACGCACTTACCGACTGTCATGTCCTTCGTTGCCGACCGCCTACTAGGTTAGAATCAAAATGGTGTACCCACATAAAACGTGGTTTTAGAATGTTAGACATGTGTATTGTTAATTTTAATTTTAATTGCTAACAAGTCAGTTTCTGTTCAATTATTGTACTTTGACATGGTGATAGAGGTCGAATGTCGCCCTACAGCTTTATTGCACCATTGTTCTGCTATTAACGGATGTTTGAGGTTAAATGCAGTCTAGGCTTTGTTTTTGCTAGCTTCATAAGAAAACATGTAAGTGAGAGTACATTTTTAAGTATCTTTGTGTAATTGATTGCTTTTGTAGAATCTTGTTCATGATTAAGGGATTACAATAAAACCCGAAACGTCGAAATGGATTAACTGTTTTTGTTTCACCGCTCTGACCCTTCCGGGATATAATTTGGTTCTTTTGTTCGCCAACAAGTGGTCAAATACTTCCGCCAGACGATGATTACAGGTACTACCGGTTTCTACGCTGAGGTGAAGAGGAGATACGGATGCGTTACCTCAACAGCCATCGGCAAATACGAGCGACTTTCCATCAAGCTGGCGAAAATGAGGAACAGACGTGTGTTCCTCCTCCGTTGTCGGAAGGCAGGTGTGATCCCGACCCATATCTCCAACAATTCCAGAAACTTGATAACGCTTATTAACCATTGTCCACGAAGGATGATGGACACGATAGGATCTTTTAGTGAAAGGTTGGCGAACAAGGTCTTGACGTTTGAAATTCAAATCACTATTGATTCAATTACATCCCTTCAGGATCAGATTGACCTTCTGGTAGAACGCTTAAAGACTTTGTTACCTAATAATATTTTTCAAATTTGTTCAGATAATATTTTAAAAAAAATTAATTCAAGTTTTAAAAAGGTTAAAGCTACCAATTTAAATAAATTTAATAGACTTCTGGAGGAGAGTAGAAAGAAAAATAAATTATTCATTAATAATGACAAATGGTTGGTTAACCTTACCGACGTAAACCCCCCCCAAACGGTTACCGAGTTCCTTTCCTTAGGTCCAAAATTTGCCCTTCAGGCCACCCCTAAAAACATAGATATCCCCAAACTGCTCATGGGAGTAGAAAACTTAGTCACTGCTTTTCAAAAGGAAGATCACGACCTCCTTAGGGCCCAGTCTGTTCATGCTATCACTAATTTCATTACAGGTACAGAGAACGTTGGTCACCTTCAAAAAGATTTAAATAATAAGTTTTTACAAACTAAAAGGTTCCTCAAAGAGAATCCTAATTTAATAGTAACACGTGCCGACAAAGGTGCTACCACCGTTCTCTTGGACAAAACTTTCTATAATAGTAAGGTGTCAGAACTCTTGGAAGATTCCTCAACGTACAAACTTGTGGTGAGAAGCCCTCTGCTGTGTCTACAAAGGAATACCAACAACCTAATAAAAACTTTAATTAAAAAAAAATGCATAACGCCACAGATAGGCAACACACTCACCACTCATAATTCTATCCTCCCCAAACTGTATTGCCTGCCAAAAATTCATAAAGAAGGCAACCCCGTGAGACCGATAGTCTCATCAGTAGGCTCGGCAGATTACAAACTGGCCAAATATATCTCACAAACACTTACAGTAGCGTTGGGAGATAGAACTACGTACAATATAAAAAATGTGTTTCAATTTGTAGAGGAATTCCAGGAGGTACAGATACCTGAAGACTACGTTCTAGCTTCACTAGACGTTGTCTCTTTATTCACAAATCTTCCTTTAAATATCATTTTAGATTCCATAGAGAAACACTGGACCCTGATAGAGGAAAATAGTACTTTTCAGAAGCATGAACTTAGAGAAACTCTCCAATTTATATATAACAATTGTTATTTTGCTTATGAAGATGAATTTTACAAACAACTGTTTGGCTCTCCTATGGGCAGCCCCCTATCACCAATCTTGGCCCAAATAGTCCTTGATGACTTATTGGATCAGGTCATCCCCCAACTCCCGTTTAATGTCCCTTTTATAAAAAAATATGTAGACGATTTGTTAATTTCATATCCTCGTGACATGGGGGACATCCTCCTTAACACTTTCAATAATTTCCATCCACGTCTTCAATTCACATTGGAAGACGAAGTGAATAGATCAGTACCTTTTCTTGATACGAGAGTGATAAGGGGGTTGGACAATTGTGTTTCATTTGATTGGTACACAAAACCTACCTTCTCCGGAAGATTTCTCAATTTTAATTCCGCCCACTCGTTCTACCAGAAAGTCAGCCTGATAAAATGCATGAAAAATAGAGTTTCGAAAATTTGCCATCATTCCAAGTTGAACTTTAACTTAAATAGACTTTTGAATATATTTATTAACAATGGCTACCCTCCTCGACTGGTCAGATCTATCCTTTTCTCGGCGCCTGTTGTTGCGATTGCTCCCATTCCTTCGGGAGAACCTAATAATGTTCCTAATAATGTCATTAATAATTCAGTTGTTGCTTCTGGGAGAGTGGCAGACCGGCTGGCGGCGGGAGATCAAAACCTCATTGTCAAGTACTTTAGTTTTCCCCATATAGAGGGCTTAACCGACAAAATAAAAAAGATATTTGATTCTCCTGTGGTCAAGTTAGGCTGCTACCAACCTATGTCTATGGGTCAAGTGTACACACAATTAAAATCAAAAACACCCCATCTTAAGAAAAGTAACGTAGTTTACGATGTGCAATGTAACGAGTGCCTTAAGCACTACATTGGCCAGACAAAACAATGGGTCTCCTGCAGATTGGATCAGCATCGCAACGACATACGTATAAACAGGGATGTCTGCGCTTTGGCGTCTCATACTTTACATGAGGGCCATGCGTTCGATTTTCAGGGAACTAAGATCTTGGCCGTCGAGAAGTGTCTCCACGGGAGAACGTTCCTTGAAATGTTTTACATCAGAGCTAGTGAACACACGGTGAACCACCGTACCGACGTAGCGGGTATTAGTAACGTATATGCCAATTTAATAGAGTTGTACAAAGACAAAACTAAACTTAACCTTCAAATTTCAAATAATTCGCGCCTCACGCAGTTACCTACATCAGTTTAAAAATTTAAAATTTCAAATTTTCGCGCTTCACGCACTTACCGACTGTCATGTCCTTCGTTGCCGACCGCCTACTAGGTTAGAATCAAAATGGTGTACCCACATAAAACGTGGTTTTAGAATGTTAGACATGTGTATTGTTAATTTTAATTTTAATTGCTAACAAGTCAGTTTCTGTTCAATTATTGTACTTTGACATGGTGATAGAGGTCGAATGTCGCCCTACAGCTTTATTGCACCATTGTTCTGCTATTAACGGATGTTTGAGGTTAAATGCAGTCTAGGCTTTGTTTTTGCTAGCTTCATAAGAAAACATGTAAGTGAGAGTACATTTTTAAGTATCTTTGTGTAATTGATTGCTTTTGTAGAATATATATATATATATACATATATATATATGTATAGGAAAGATGATTAATCGACGGTAAGATATAAAGGAGAAAGGTATTTGTCGGGCAATTCCGTCATACGAAGATCGAAGAAGCAACCGTATACACGTGTTTCGGACTGTTAGTCCTCATCAGTACGGTATAGCCAAGGAGCAAGATGGACACTCAATGGAAAAACACTCAAATGGTTCCCTATAGGGGGTGACCAATGTCGCCAATTTGGTGCTTCAGTCCCAACACCTTCAGGATTCGAAGACAAGAAGTGACGTCGCGCCGGAGGTAACTGGTACACCCCAGGTACACCATAGCCCATGGAAATTAAAGGAAAGATGATTAATCGACGGTAAGATATAAAGGAGAAAGGTATTTGTCGGGCAATTCCGTCATACGAAGATCGAAGATCGAAGAAGCAACCGTATACACGTGTTTCGGACTGTTAGTCCTCATCAGTACGGTATAGCCAAGGAGCAAGATGGACAGTCAATGGAAAAACACTCAAAACCCTATAGGGGGTGACCAATGTCGCCAATTTGGTGCTTCAGTCCCAACATCTTCAGGATTCGAAGACAAGAAGTGACGTCGCGCCGGAGGTGACTGGTACCCCCAGGTACACCATGGCCCATGGAAATTAAAGGAAAGATGATTAATCGACGGTAAGATATAAAGGAGAAAGGTATTTGTCGGGCAATTCCATCATACGAAGATCGAAGATCGAAGAAGCAACCGTATACACGTGTTTCGGACTGTTAGTCCTCATCAGTACGGTATAGCCAAGGAGCAAGATGGACACTCAATGGAAAAACACTCAAATGGTTCCCTATAGGGGGTGACCAATGTCGTCAATTTGGTGTTTCAGTCCCATCATCTTCAGGATTCGAAGACAAGAAGTGACGTCGCGCCGGAGGTGACTGGTACACCCCAGGTACACCATAGCCCATGGAAATTAAAGGAAAGATGATTAATCGACGGTAAGATATAAAGGAGAAAGGTATTTGTCGGGCAATTCCGTCATACGAAGATCGAAGAAGCAACCGTATACACGTGTTTCGGACTGTTAGTCCTCATCAGTACGGTATAGCCAAGGAGCAAGATGGACACTCAATGGAAAAACACTCAAATGGTTCCCTATAGGGGGTGACCAATGTCGCCAATTTGGTGCTTCAGTCCCAACATCTTCAGGATTCGAAGACAAGAAGTGACGTCGCGCCGGAGGTGACTGGTACACCCCAGGTACACCATAGCCCATGGAAATTAAAGGAAAGATGATTAATCGACGGTAAGATATAAAGGAGAAAGGTATTTGTCGGGCAATTCCGTCATACGAAGATCGAAGAAGCAACCGTATACACGTCTTTCGGACTGTTAGTCCTCATCAGTACGGTATAGCCAAGGAGCAAGATGGCCACTCAATGGAAAAACACTCAAATGGTTCCTTATAGGGGGTGACCAATGTCGCCAATTTGGTGCTTCAGTCCCAACATCTTCAGGATTCGAAGACAAGAAGTGACGTCGCGCCGGAGGTGACTGGTACACCCCAGGTACACCATGGCCCATGGAAATTAAAGGAAAGATGATTAATCGACGGTAAGATATAAAGGAGAAAGGTATTTGTCGGGCAATTCCGTCATACGAAGATCGAAGATCGAAGAAGCAACCGTATACACGTGTTTCGGACTGTTAGTCCTCATCAGTACGGTATAGCCAAGGAGCAAGATGGACACTCAATGGAAAAACACTCAAATGGTTCCCTATAGGGGGTGACCAATGTCGCCAATTTGGTGCTTCAGTCCAAACATCTTCAGGATTCGAAGACAAGAAGTGACGTCGCGCCGGAGGTGACTGGTACACCCCAGGTACACCATAGCCCTTGGAAATTAAAGGAAAGATGATTAATCCACGGTAAGATATAAAGGAGAAAGGTATTTGTCGGGCAATTCCGTCATACGAAGATCGAAGATCGAAGAAGCAACCGTATACAGGTCTTTCGGACTGTTAGTCCTCATCAGTACGGTATAGCCAAGGAGCAAGATGGACACTCAATGGAAAAACACTCAAATGGTTCCTTATAGGGGGTGACCAATGTCGCCAATTTGGTGCTTCAGTCCCAACATCTTCAGGATTCGAAGACAAGAAGTGACGTCGCGCCGGAGGTGACTGGTACACCCCAGGTACACCATAGCCCACGGAAATTAAAGGAAAGATGATTAATCGACGGTAAGATATAAAGGAGAAAGGTATTTGTCGGGCAATTCCGTCATACGAAGATCGAAGATCGAAGATCGAAGAAGCAACCGTATACACGTGTTTCGGACAGTTAGTCCTCATCAGTACGGTATAGCCAAGGAGCAAGATGGACACTCAACGGAAAAACACTCAAATGGTTCCCTATAGGGGGTGACCAATGTCGCCAAATTGGTGCTTCAGTCCCAACATCTTCAGGATTCGAAGACAAGAAGTGACGTCGCGCCGGAGGTGACTGGTACACCCCAGGTACACCATAGCCCATGGAAATTAAAGGAAAGCTGATTAATCGACGGTGAGATATAAAGGAGAAAGGTATTTGTCGGGCAATTCCGTCATACGAAGATCGAAGATCGAAGAAGCAACCGTATACACGTGTTTCGGACTGTTAGTCCTCATCAGTACGGTATAGCCAAGGAGCAAGATGGACACTCAATGGAAAAACACTCAAATGGTTCCCTATAGGGGGTGACCAATGTCGCCAATTTGGTGCTTCAGTCCAAACATCTTCAGGATTCGAAGACAAGAAGTGACGTCGCGCCGGAGGTGACTGGTACACCCCAGGTACACCATAGCCCATGGAAATTAAAGGAAAGATGATTAATCGACGGTAAGATATAAAGGAGAAAGGTATTTGTCGGGCAATTCCGTCATACGAAGATCGAAGATCGAAGAAGCAACCGTATACACATGTTTCGGACTGTTAGTCCTCATCAGTACGGTATAGCCAAGGAGCAAGATGGACACTCAATGGAAAAACACTCAAATGGTTCCCTATAGGGGGTGACCAATGTCGCCAATTTGGTGCTTCAGTCCCAACATCTTCAGGATTCGAAGACAAGAAGTGACGTCGCGCCGGAGGTGACTGGTACACCCCAGGTACACCATAGCCCATGGAAATTAAAGGAAAGATGATTAATCGACGGTAAGATATAAAGGAGAAAGGTATTTGTCGGGCAATTCCGTCATACGAAGATCGAAGATCGAAGAAGCAACCGTATACACGTGTTTCGGACTGTTAGTCCTCATCAGTACGGTATAGCCAAGGAGCAAGATGGACACTCAATGGAAAAACACTCAAATGGTTCCCTATAGGGGTGACCAATGTCGCCAATTTGGTGCTTTAGTCCCAACATCTTCAGGATTCGAAGACAAGAAGTGACGTCGCGCCGGAGGTGACTGGTACACCCCAGGTACACCATAGCCCATGGAAATTAAAGGAAAGATGATTAATCGACGGTAAGATATAAGGGAGAAAGGTATTTGTCGGGCAATTCCGTCATACGAAGATCGAAGATCGAAGAAGCAACCGTATACACGTGTTTCGGACTGTTACTCCTCATCAGTACGGTATAGCCAAGGAGCAAGATGGACACTCAATGGAAAAACACTCAAATGGTTCCTTATAGGGGGTGACCAATGTCGCCAATTTGGTGCTTCAGTCCCAACATCTTCAGGATTCGAAGACAAGAAGTGACGGCGCGCCGGAGGTGACTGGTACACCCCAGGTACACCATAGGCCATGGAAATTAAAGGAAAGATGATTAATCGACGGTAAGATATAAAGGAGAAAGGTATTTGTCGGGCAATTCCGTCATACGAAGATCGAAGATCGAAGAAGCAACCGTATACACGTGTTTCGGACTGTTAGTCCTCATCAGTACGGTATAGCCAAGGAGCAAGATGGACACTCAATGGAAAAACACTCAAATGGTTCCCTATAGGGGGTGACCAATGTCGCCAATTTGGTGCTTCAGTCCCAACATCTTCAGGATTCGAAGACAAGAAGTGACGTCGCGCCGGAGGTGACTGGTACACCCCAGGTACACCATAGCCCATGGAAATTAAAGGAAAGATGATTAATCGACGGTAAGATATAAAGGAGAAAGGTATTTGTCGGGCAATTCCGTCATACGAAGATCGAAGATCGAAGAAGCAACCGTATACACGTCTTTCGGACTGTTAGTCCTCATCAGTACGGTATAGCCAAGGAGCAAGATGGACACTCAATGGAAAAACACTCAAATGGTTCCTTATAGGGGGTGACCAATGTCGCCAATTTGGTGCTTCAGTCCCAACATCTTCAGGATTCGAAGACAAGAAGTGACGTCGCGCCGGAGGTGACTGGTACACCCCAGGTACACCATAGCCCATGGAAATTAAAGGAAAGATGATTAATCGACGGTAAGATATAAAGGAGAAAGGTATTTGTCGGGCAATTCCGTCATACGAAGATCGAAGATCGAAGAAGCAACCGTATACACGTGTTTCGGACTGTTAGTCCTCATCAGTACGGTATAGCCAAGGAGCAAGATGGACACTCAACGGAAAAACACTCAAATGGTTCCCTATAGGGGGTGACCAATGTCGCCAAATTGGTGCTTCAGTCCCAACATCTTCAGGATTCGAAGACAAGAAGTGACGTCGCGCCGGAGGTGACTGGTACACCCCAGGTACACCATAGCCCATGGAAATTAAAGGAAAGCTGATTAATCGACGGTGAGATATAAAGGAGAAAGGTATTTGTCGGGCAATTCCGTCATACGAAGATCGAAGATCGAAGAAGCAACCGTATACACGTGTTTCGGACTGTTAGTCCTCATCAGTACGGTATAGCCAAGGAGCAAGATGGACACTCAATGGAAAAACACTCAAATGGTTCCCTATAGTGGGTGACCAATGTCGCCAATTTGGTGCTTCAGTCCAAACATCTTCAGGATTCGAAGACAAGAAGTGACGTCGCGCCGGAGGTGACTGGTACACCCCAGGTACACCATAGCCCATGGAAATTAAAGGAAAGAGGATTAATCGACAGTAAGATATAAACGAGAAAGGTATTTGTCGGGCAATTCCATCATACGAAGATCGAAGATCGAAGAAGCAACCGTATACACGTCTTTCGGACTGTTAGTCCTCATCAGTACGGTATAGCCAAGGAGCAAGATGGACACTCAATGGAAAAACACTCAAATGGTTCCTTATAGGGGGTGACCAATGTCGCCAATTTGGTGCTTCAGTCCCAACATCTTCAGGATTCGAAGACAAGAAGTGACGTCGCGCCGGAGGTGACTGGTACACCCCAGGTACACCATAGCCCATGGAAATTAAAGGAAAGATGATTAATCGACGGTAAGATATAAAGGAGAAAGGTATTTGTCGGGAAATTCCGTCATACGAAGATCGAAGATCGAAGAAGCAACCGTATACACGTGTTTCGGACTGCTAGTCCTCATCAGTACGGTATAGCCAAGGAGCAAGATGGACACTCAACGGAAAAACACTCAAATGGTTCCCTATAGGGGGTGACCAATGTCGCCAAATTGGTGCTTCAGTCCCAACATCTTCAGGATTCGAAGACAAGAAGTGACGTCGCGCCGGAGGTGACTGGTACACCCCAGGTACACCATAGCCCATGGAAATTAAAGGAAAGCTGATTAATCGACGGTGAGATATAAAGGAGAAAGGTATTTGTCGGGCAATTCCGTCATACGAAGATCGAAGATCGAAGAAGCAACCGTATACACGTGTTTCGGACTGTTAGTCCTCATCAGTACGGTATAGCCAAGGAGCAAGATGGACACTCAATGGAAAAACACTCAAATGGTTCCCTATAGGGGGTGACCAATGTCGCCAATTTGGTGCTTCAGTCCAAACATCTTCAGGATTCGAAGACAAGAAGTGACGTCGCGCCGGAGGTGACTGGTACACCCCAGGTACACCATAGCCCATGGAAATTAAAGGAAAGATGATTAATCGACGGTAAGATATAAAGGAGAAAGGTATTTGTCGGGCAATTCCGTCATACGAAGATCGAAGATCGAAGAAGCAACCGTATACACGTGTTTCGGACTGTTAGTCCTCATCAGTACGGTATAGCCAAGGAGCAAGATGGACACTCAACGGAAAAACACTCAAATGGTTCCCTATAGGGGGCGACCAATGTCGCCAAATTGGTGCTTCAGTCCCAACATCTTCAGGATTCGAAGACAAGAAGTGACGTCGCGCCGGAGGTGACTGGTACACCCCAGGTACACCATAGCCCATGGAAATTAAAGGAAAGCTGATTAATCGACGGTGAGATATAAAGGAGAAAGGTATTTGTCGGGCAATTCCGTCATACGAAGATCGAAGAAGCAACCGTATACACGTGTTTCGGACTGTTAGTCCTCATCAGTACGGTATAGCCAAGGAGCAAGATGGACACTCAATGGAAAAACACTCAAATGGTTCCCTATAGGGGGTGACCAATGTCGCCAATTTGGTGCTTCAGTCCAAACATCTTCAGGATTCGAAGACAAGAAGTGACGTCGCGCCGGAGGTGACTGGTACACCCCAGGTACACCATAGCCCATGGAAATTAAAGGAAAGATGATTAATCGACGTAAGATATAAAGGAGAAAGGTATTTGTCGGGCAATTCCGTCATACGAAGATCGAAGATTGAAGAAGCAACCGTATACACGTGTTTCGGACTGTTAGTCCTCATCAGTACGGTTTAGCCAAGGAGCAAGATGGACACTCAATGGAAAAACACTCAAATGGTTCCCTATAGGGGGTGACCAATGTCGCCAATTTCGTGCTTCAGTCCCAACATCTTCAGGATTCGAAGACAAGAAGTGACGTCGCGCCGGAGGTGACTGGTACACCCCAGGTACACCATCGCCCATGGAAATTAAAGGAAAGATGATTAATCGACGGTAAGATATAAAGGAGAAAGGTATTTGTCGGGCAATTCCGTCATACGAAGATCGAAGATCGAAGAAGCAACCGTATACACGTGTTTCGGACTGTTAGTCCTCATCAGTACGGTATAGTCAAGGAGCAAGATGGACACTCAATGGAAAGACACTCAAATGGTTCCCTATAGGGGTGACCAATGTCGCCAATTTGGTGCTTTAGTCCCAACATCTTCAGGATTCGAAGACAAGAAGTGACGTCGCGCCGGAGGTGACTGGTACACCCCAGGTACACCATAGCCCATGGAAATTAAAGGAAAGATGATTAATCCACGGTAAGATATAAGGGAGAAAGGTATTTGTCGGGCAATTCCGTCATACGAAGATCGAAGATCGAAGAAGCAACCGTATACACGTGTTTCGGACTGTTAGTCCTCATCAGTACGGTATAGCCAAGGAGCAAGATGGACACTCAATGGAAAAACACTCAAATGGTTCCTTATAGGGGGTGACCAATGTCGCCAATTTGGTGCTTCAGTCCCAACATCTTCAGGATTCGAAGACAAGAAGTGACGGCGCGCCGGAGGTGACTGGTACACCCCAGGTACACCATAGGCCATGGAAATTAAAGGAAAGATGATTAATCGACGGTAAGATATAAAGGAGAAAGGTATTTGTCGGGCAATTCCGTCATACGAAGATCGAAGATCGAAGAAGCAACCGTATACACGTGTTTCGGACTGTTAGTCCTCATCAGTACGGTATAGCCAAGGAGCAAGATGGACACTCAACGGAAAAACACTCAAATGGTTCCCTATAGGGGGCGACCAATGTCGCCAAATTGGTGCTTCAGTCCCAACATCTTCAGGATTCGAAGACAAGAAGTGACGTCGCGCCGGAGGTGACTGGTACACCCCAGGTACACCATAGCCCATGGAAATTAAAGGAAAGCTGATTAATCGACGGTGAGATATAAAGGAGAAAGGTATTTGTCGGGCAATTCCGTCATACGAAGATCGAAGAAGCAACCGTATACACGTGTTTCGGACTGTTAGTCCTCATCAGTACGGTATAGCCAAGGAGCAAGATGGACACTCAATGGAAAAACACTCAAATGGTTCCCTATAGGGGGTGACCAATGTCGCCAATTTGGTGCTTCAGTCCAAACATCTTCAGGATTCGAAGACAAGAAGTGACGTCGCGCCGGAGGTGACTGGTACACCCCAGGTTCACCATAGCCCATGGAAATTAAAGGAAAGATGATTAATCGACGTAAGATATAAAGGAGAAAGGTATTTGTCGGGCAATTCCGTCATACGAAGATCGAAGATTGAAGAAGCAACCGTATACACGTGTTTCGGACTGTTAGTCCTCATCAGTACGGTTTAGCCAAGGAGCAAGATGGACACTCAATGGAAAAACACTCAAATGGTTCCCTATAGGGGGTGACCAATGTCGCCAATTTCGTGCTTCAGTCCCAACATCTTCAGGATTCGAAGACAAGAAGTGACGTCGCGCCGGAGGTGACTGGTACACCCCAGGTACACCATCGCCCATGGAAATTAAAGGAAAGATGATTAATCGACGGTAAGATATAAAGGAGAAAGGTATTTGTCGGGCAATTCCGTCATACGAAGATCGAAGATCGAAGAAGCAACCGTATACACGTGTTTCGGACTGTTAGTCCTCATCAGTACGGTATAGTCAAGGAGCAAGATGGACACTCAATGGAAAGACACTCAAATGGTTCCCTATAGGGGTGACCAATGTCGCCAATTTGGTGCTTTAGTCCCAACATCTTCAGGATTCGAAGACAAGAAGTGACGTCGCGCCGGAGGTGACTGGTACACCCCAGGTACACCATAGCCCATGGAAATTAAAGGAAAGATGATTAATCCACGGTAAGATATAAGGGAGAAAGGTATTTGTCGGGCAATTCCGTCATACGAGGATCGAAGATCGAAGAAGCAACCGTATACACGTGTTTCGGACTGTTAGTCCTCATCAGTACGGTATAGCCAAGGAGCAAGATGGACACTCAATGGAAAAACACTCAAATGGTTCCTTATAGGGGGTGACCAATGTCGCCAATTTGGTGCTTCAGTCCCAACATCTTCAGGATTCGAAGACAAGAAGTGACGGCGCGCCGGAGGTGACTGGTACACCCCAGGTACACCATAGGCCATGGAAATTAAAGGAAAGATGATTAATCGACGGTAAGATATAAAGGAGAAAGGTATTTGTCGGGCAATTCCGTCATACGAAGATCGAAGATCGAAGAAGCAACCGTATACACGTGTTTCGGACTGTTAGTCCTCATCAGTACGGTATAGCCAAGGAGCAAGATGGACACTCAATGGAAAAACACTCAAATGGTTCCCTATAGGGGGTGACCAATGTCGCCAATTTGGTGCTTCAGTCCCAACATCTTCAGGATTCGAAGACAAGAAGTGACGTCGCGCCGGAGGTGACTGGTACACCCCAGGTACACCATAGCCCATGGAAATTAAAGGAAAGATGATTAATCGACGGTAAGATATAAAGAAGAAAGGTATTTGTCGGGCAATTCCGTCATACGAAGATCGAAGATCGAAGAAGCAACCGTATACACGTCTTTCGGACTGTTAGTCCTCATCAGTACGGTATAGCCAAGGAGCAAGATGGACACTCAATGGAAAAACACTCAAATGGTTCCTTATAGGGGGTGACCAATGTCGCCAATTTGGTGCTTCAGTCCCAACATCTTCAGGATTCGAAGACAAGAAGTGACGTCGCGCCGGAGGTGACTGGTACACCCCAGGTACACCATAGCCCATGGAAATTAAAGGAAAGATGATTAATCGACGGTAAGATATAAAGGAGAAAGGTATTTGTCGGGCAATTCCGTCATACGAAGATCGAAGATCGAAGAAGCAACCGTATACACGTGTTTCGGACTGTTAGTCCTCATCAGTACGGTATAGCCAAGGAGCAAGATGGACACTCAACGGAAAAACACTCAAATGGTTCACTATAGGGGGTGACCAATGTCGCCAAATTGGTGCTTCAGTCCCAACATCTTCAGGATTCGAAGACAAGAAGTGACGTCGCGCCGGAGGTGACTGGTACACCCCAGGTACACCATAGCCCATGGAAATTAAAGGAAAGCTGATTAATCGACGGTGAGATATAAAGGAGAAAGGTATTTGTCGGGCAATTCCGTCATACGAAGATCGAAGATCGAAGAAGCAACCGTATACACGTGTTTCGGACTGTTAGTCCTCATCAGTACGGTATAGCCAAGGAGCAAGATGGACACTCAATGGAAAAACACTCAAATGGTTCCCTATAGGGGGTGACCAATGTCGCCAATTTGGTGCTTCAGTCCAAACATCTTCAGGATTCGAAGACAAGAAGTGACGTCGCGCCGGAGGTGACTGGTACACCCCAGGTACACCATAGCCCATGGAAATTAAAGGAAAGAGGATTAATCGACGGTAAGATATAAACGAGAAAGGTATTTGTCGGGCAATTCCATCATACGAAGATCGAAGATCGAAGAAGCAACCGTATACACGTCTTTCGGACTGTTAGTCCTCATCAGTACGGTATAGCCAACGAGCAAGATGGACACTCAAATGGTTCCTTATAGGGGGTGACCAATGTCGCCAATTTGGTGCTTCAGTCCCAACATCTTCAGGATTCGAAGACAAGAAGTGACGTCGCGCCGGAGGTGACTGGTACACCCCAGGTACACCATAGCCCATGGAAATTAAAGGAAAGATGATTAATCGACGGTAAGATATAAAGGAGAAAGGTATTTGTCGGGCAATTCCGTCATACGAAGATCGAAGATCGAAGAAGCAACCGTATACACGTGTTTCGGACTGTTAGTCCTCATCAGTACGGTATAGCCAAGGAGCAAGATGGACACTCAACGGAAAAACACTCAAATGGTTCCCTATAGGGCGTGACCAATGTCGCCAAATTGGTGCTTCAGTCCCAACATCTTCAGGATTCGAAGACAAGAAGTGACGTCGCGCCGGAGGTGACTGGTACACCCCAGGTACACCATAGCCCATGGAAATTAAAGGAAAGCTGATTAATCGACGGTGAGATATAAAGGAGAAAGGTATTTGTCGGGCAATTCCGTCATACGAAGATCGAAGAAGCAACCGTATACACGTCTTTCGGACTGTTAGTCCTCATCAGTACGGTATAGCCAAGGAGCAAGATGGACACTCAATGGAAAAACACTCAAATGGTTCCCTATAGGGGGTGACCAATGTCGCCAATTTGGTGCTTCAGTCCAAACATCTTCAGGATTCGAAGACAAGAAGTGACGTCGCGCCGGAGGTGACTGGTACACCCCAGGTACACCATAGCCCATGGAAATTAAAGGAAAGATGATTAATCGACGGTAAGATATAAAGGAGAAAGGTATTTGTCGGGCAATTCCGTCATACGAAGATCGAAGATCGAAGAAGCAACCGTATACACGTGTTTCGGACTGTTAGTCCTCATCAGTACGGTATAGCCAAGGAGCAAGATGGACACTCAATGGAAAAACACTCAAATGGTTCCCTATAGGGGGTGACCAATGTCGCCAATTTGGTGCTTCAGTCCCAACATCTTCAGGATTCGAAGACAAGAAGTGACGTCGCGCCGGAGGTAACTGGTACACCCCAGGTACACCATAGCCCATGGAAATTAAAGGAAAGATGATTAATCGACGGTAAGATATAAAGGAGAAAGGTATTTGTCGGGCAATTCCGTCATACGAAGATCGCAGATCGAAGAAGCAACCGTATACACGTGTTTCGGACTGTTAGTCCTCATCAGTACGGTATAGCCAAGGAGCAAGATGGACACTCAATGGAAAAACACTCAAATGGTTCCCTATAGGGGGTGACCAATGTCGCCAATTTGGTGCTTCAGTCCAAACATCTTCAGGATTCGAAGACAAGAAGTGACGTCGCGCCGGAGGTGACTGGTACACCCCAGGTACACCATAGCCCATGGAAATTAAAGGAAAGAGGATTAATCGACGGTAAGATATAAACGAGAAAGGTATTTGTCGGGCAATTCCATCATACGAAGATCGAAGATCGAAGAAGCAACCGTATACACGTCTTTCGGACTGTTAGTCCTCATCAGTACGGTATAGCCAACGAGCAAGATGGACACTCAAATGGTTCCTTATAGGGGGTGACCAATGTCGCCAATTTGGTGCTTCAGTCCCAACATCTTCAGGATTCGAAGACAAGAAGTGACGTCGCGCCGGAGGTGACTGGTACACCCCAGGTACACCATAGCCCATGGAAATTAAAGGAAAGATGATTAATCGACGGTAAGATATAAAGGAGAAAGGTATTTGTCGGGCAATTCCGTCATACGAAGATCGAAGATCGAAGAAGCAACCGTATACACGTGTTTCGGACTGTTAGTCCTCATCAGTACGGTATAGCCAAGGAGCAAGATGGACACTCAACGGAAAAACACTCAAATGGTTCCCTATAGGGGGTGACCAATGTCGCCAAATTGGTGCTTCAGTCCCAACATCTTCAGGATTCGAAGACAAGTAGTGACGTCGCGCCGGAGGTGACTGGTACACCCCAGGTACACCATAGCCCATGGAAATTAAAGGAAAGCTGATTAATCGACGGTGAGATATAAAGGAGAAAGGTATTTGTCGGGCAATTCCGTCATACGAAGATCGAAGATCGAAGAAGCAACCGTATACACGTCTTTCGGACTGTTAGTCCTCATCAGTACGGTATAGCCAAGGAGCAAGATGGACACTCAATGGAAAAACACTCAAATGGTTCCCTATAGGGGGTGACCAATGTCGCCAATTTGGTGCTTCAGTCCAAACATCGTCAGGATTCGAAGACAAGAAGTGACGTCGCGCCGGAGGTGACTGGTACACCCCAGGTACACCATAGCCCATGGAAATTAAAGGAAAGATGATTAATCGACGGTAAGATATAAAGGAGAAAGGTATTTGTCGGGCAATTCCGTCATACGAAGATCGAAGAAGCAACCGTATACACGTATTTCGGACTGTTAGTCCTCATCAGTACGGTATAGCCAAGGAGCAAGATGGACACTCAATGGAAAAACACTCAAATGGTTCCCTATAGGGGGTGACCAATGTCGCCAATTTGGTGCTTCAGTCCCAACATCTTCAGGATTCGAAGACAAGAAGTGACGTCGCGCCGGAGGTAACTGGTACACCCCAGGTACACCATAGCCCATGGAAATTAAAGGAAAGATGATTAATCGACGGTAAGATATAAAGGAGAAAGGTATTTGTCGGGCAATTCCGTCATACGAAGATCGAAGATCGAAGAAGCAACCGTATACACGTGTTTCGGACTGTTAGTCCTCATCAGTACGGTATAGCCAAGGAGCAAGATGGACACTCAATGGAAAGACACTCAAATGGTTCCCTATAGGGGTGACCAATGTCGCCAATTTGGTGCTTTAGTCCCAACATCTTCAGGATTCGAAGACAAGAAGTGACGTCGCGCCGGAGGTGACTGGTACACCCCAGGTACACCATAGCCCATGGAAATTAAAGGAAAGATGATTAATCGACGGTAAGATATAAGGGAGAAAGGTATTTGTCGGAAAATTCCGTCATACGAAGATCGAAGATCGAAGAAGCAACCGTATACACGTGTTTCGGACTGTTAGTCCTCATCAGTACGGTATAGCCAAGGAGCAAGATGGACACTCAATGGAAAAACACTCAAATGGTTCCTTATAGGGGGTGACCAATGTCGCCAATTTGGTGCTTCAGTCCCAACATCTTCAGGATTCGAAGACAAGAAGTGACGGCGCGCCGGAGGTGACTGGTACACCCCAGGTACACCATAGGCCATGGAAATTAAAGGAAAGATGATTAATCGACGGTAAGATATAAAGGAGAAAGGTATTTGTCGGGCAATTCCGTCATACGAAGATCGAAGAAGCAACCGTATACACGTGTTTCGGACTGTTAGTCCTCATCAGTACGGTATAGCCAAGGAGCAAGATGGACACTCAACGGAAAAACACTCAAATGGTTCCCTATAGGGGGTAACCAATGTCGCCAAATTGGTGCTTCAGTCCCAACATCTTCAGGATTCGAAGACAAGAAGTGACGTCGCGCCGGAGGTGACTGGTACACCCCAGGTACACCATAGCCCATGGAAATTAAAGGAAAGCTGATTAATCGACGGTGAGATATAAAGGAGAAAGGTATTTGTCGGGCAATTCCGTCATACGAAGATCGAAGATCGAAGAAGCAACCGTATACACGTCTTTCGGACTGTTAGTCCTCATCAGTACGGTATAGCCAAGGAGCAAGATGGACACTCAATGGAAAAACACTCAAATGGTTCCCTATAGGGGGTGACCAATGTCGCCAATTTGGTGCTTCAGTCCAAACATCTTCAGGATTCGAAGACAAGAAGTGACGTCGCGCCGGAGGTGACTGGTACACCCCAGGTACACCATAGCCCATGGAAATTAAAGGAAAGAGGATTAATCGACGGTAAGATATAAACGAGAAAGGTATTTGTCGGGCAATTCCATCATACGAAGATCGAAGATCGAAGAAGCAACCGTATACACGTCTTTCGGACTGTTAGTCCTCATCAGTACGGTATAGCCAACGAGCAAGATGGACACTCAAATGGTTCCTTATAGGGGGTGACCAATGTCGCCAATTTGGTGCTTCAGTCCCAACATCTTCAGGATTCGAAGACAAGAAGTGACGTCGCGCCGGAGGTGACTGGTACACCCCAGGTACACCATAGCCCATGGAAATTAAAGGAAAGATGATTAATCGACGGTAAGATATAAAGGAGAAAGGTATTTGTCGGGCAATTCCGTCATACGAAGATCGAAGAAGCAACCGTATACACGTGTTTCGGACTGTTAGTCCTCATCAGTACGGTATAGCCAAGGAGCAAGATGGACACTCAACGGAAAAACACTCAAATGGTTCCCTATAGGGGGTGACAAATGTCGCCAAATTGGTGCTTCAGTCCCAACATCTTCAGGATTCGAAGACAAGAAGTGACGACGCGCCGGAGGTGACTGGTACACCCCAGGTACACCATAGCCCATGGAAATTAAAGGAAAGCTGATTAATCGACGGTGAGATATAAAGGAGAAAGGTATTTGTCGGGCAATTCCGTCATACGAAGATCGAAGATCGAAGAAGCAACCGTATACACGTCTTTCGGACTGTTAGTCCTCATCAGTACGGTATAGCCAAGGAGCAAGATGGACACTCAATGGAAAAACACTCAAATGGTTCCCTATAGGGGGTGACCAATGTCGCCAATTTGGTGCTTCAGTCCAAACATCTTCAGGATTCGAAGACAAGAAGTGACGTCGCGCCGGAGGTGACTGGTACACCCCAGGTACACCATAGCCCATGGAAATTAAAGGAAAGATGATTAATCGACGGTAAGATATAAAGGAGAAAGGTATTTGTCGGGCAATTCCGTCATACGAAGATCGAAGATCGAAGAAGCAACCGTATACACGTGTTTCGGACTGTTAGTCCTCATCAGTACGGTATAGCCAAGGAGCAAGATGGACACTCAATGGAAAAACACTCAAATGGTTCCCTATAGGGGGTGACCAATGTCGCCAATTTGGTGCTTCAGTCCAAACATCTTCAGGATTCGAAGACAAGAAGTGACGTCGCGCCGGAGGTAACTGGTACACCCCAGGTACACCATAGCCCATGGAAATTAAAGGAAAGAGGATTAATCGACGGTAAGATATAAACGAGAAAGGTATTTGTCGGGCAATTCCATCATACGAAGATCGAAGATCGAAGAAGCAACCGTATACACGTCTTTCGGACTGTTACTCCTCATCAGTACGGTATAGCCAACGAGCAAGATGGACACTCAAATGGTTCCTTATAGGGGGTGACCAATGTCGCCAATTTGGTGCTTCAGTCCCAACATCTTCAGGATTCGAAGACAAGAAGTGACGTCGCGCCGGAGGTAACTGGTACACCCCAGGTACACCATAGCCCATGGAAATTAAAGGAAAGATGATTAATCGACGGTAAGATATAAAGGAGAAAGGTATTTGTCGGGCAATTCCGTCATACGAAGATCGAAGAAGCAACCGTATACACGTGTTTCGGACTGTTAGTCCTCATCAGTACGGTATAGCCAAGGAGCAAGATGGACACTCAATGGAAAAACACTCAAATGGTTCCCTATAGGGGGTGACCAATGTCGCCAATTTGGTGCTTCAGTCCAAACATCTTCAGGATTCGAAGACAAGAAGTGACGTCGCGCCGGAGGTAACTGGTACACCCCAGGTACACCATAGCCCATGGAAATTAAAGGAAAGAGGATTAATCGACGGTAAGATATAAACGAGAAAGGTATTTGTCGGGCAATTCCATCATACGAAGATCGAAGATCGAAGAAGCAACCGTATACACGTCTTTCGGACTGTTACTCCTCATCAGTACGGTATAGCCAACGAGCAAGATGGACACTCAAATGGTTCCTTATAGGGGGTGACCAATGTCGCCAATTTGGTGCTTCAGTCCCAACATCTTCAGGATTCGAAGACAAGAAGTGACGTCGCGCCGGAGGTAACTGGTACACCCCAGGTACACCATAGCCCATGGAAATTAAAGGAAAGATGATTAATCGACGGTAAGATATAAAGGAGAAAGGTATTTGTCGGGCAATTCCGTCATACGAAGATCGAAGATCGAAGAAGCAACCGTATACACGTGTTTCGGACTGTTAGTCCTCATCAGTACGGTATAGCCAAGGAGCAAGATGGACACTCAATGGAAAAACACTCAAATGGTTCCCTATAGGGGGTGACCAATGTCGCCAATTTGGTGCTTCAGTCCCAACATCTTCAGGATTCGAAGACAAGAAGTGACGTCGCGCCGGAGGTAACTGGTACACCCCAGGTACACCATAGCCCATGGAAATTAAAGGAAAGATGATTAATCGACGGTAAGATATAAAGGAGAAAGGTATTTGTCGGGCAATTCCGTCATACGAAGATCGAAGATCGAAGAAGCAACCGTATACACGTGTTTCGGACTGTTAGTCCTCATCAGTACGGTATAGCCAAGGAGCAAGATGGACACTCAATGGAAAAACACTCAAATGGTTCCCTATAGGGGGTGACCAATGTCGCCAATTTGGTGCTTCAGTCCAAACATCTTCAGGATTCGAAGACAAGAAGTGACGTCGCGCCGGAGGTGACTGGTACACCCCAGGTACACCCTAGCCCATGGAAATTAAAGGAAAGAAGATTAATCGACGGTAAGATATAAACGAGAAAGGTATTTGTCGGGCAATTCCATCATACGAAGATCGAAGATCGAAGAAGCAACCGTATACACGTCTTTCGGACTGTTAGTCCTCATCAGTACGGTATAGCCAACGAGCAAGATGGACACTCAAATGGTTCCTTATAGGGGGTGACCAATGTCGCCAATTTGGTGCTTCAGTCCCAACATCTTCAGGATTCGAAGACAAGAAGTGACGTCGCGCCGGAGGTGACTGGTACACCCCAGGTACACCATAGCCCATGGAAATTAAAGGAAAGATGATTAATCGACGGTAAGATATAAAGGAGAAAGGTATTTGTCGGGAAATTCCGTCATACGAAGATCGAAGATCGAAGAAGCAACCGTATACACGTGTTTCGGACTGTTAGTCCTCATCAGTACGGTATAGCCAAGGAGCAAGATGGACACTCAACGGAAAAACACTCAAATGGTTCCCTATAGGGGGTGACCAATGTCGCCAAATTGGTGCTTCAGTCCCAACATCTTCAGGATTCGAAGACAAGAAGTGACGTCGCGCCGGGGGTGACTGGTACACCCCAGGTACACCATAGCCCATGGAAATTAAAGGAAAGCTGATTAATCGACGGTGAGATATAAAGGAGAAAGGTATTTGTCGGGCAATTCCGTCATACGAAGATCGAAGATCGAAGAAGCAACCGTATACACGTCTTTCGGACTGTTAGTCCTCATCAGTACGGTATAGCCAAGGAGCAAGATGGACACTCAATGGAAAAACACTCAAATGGTTCCCTATAGGGGGTGACCAATGTCGCCAATTTGGTGCTTCAGTCCAAACATCTTCAGGATTCGAAGACAAGAAGTGACGTCGCGCCGGAGGTGACTGGTACACCCCAGGTACACCATAGCCCATGGAAATTAAAGGAAAGATGATTAATCGACGGTAAGATATAAAGGAGAAAGGTATTTGTCGGGCAATTCCGTCATACGAAGATCGAAGATCGAAGAAGCAACCGTATACACGTGTTTCGGACTGTTAGTCCTCATCAGTACGGTATAGCCAAGGAGCAAGATGGACACTCAATGGAAAAACACTCAAATGGTTCCCTATAGGGGGTGACCAATGTCGCCAATTTGGTGCTTCAGTCCCAACATCTTCAGGATTCGAAGACAAGAAGTGACGTCGCGCCGGAGGTAACTGGTACACCCCAGGTACACCATAGCCCATGGAAATTAAAGGAAAGATGATTAATCGACGGTAAGATATAAAGGAGAAAGGTATTTGTCGGGCAATTCCGTCATACGAAGATCGAAGATCGAAGAAGCAACCGTATACACGTGTTTCGGACTGTTAGTCCTCATCAGTACGGTATAGCCAAGGAGCAAGATGGACACTCAATGGAAAAACACTCAAATGGTTCCATATAGGGGGTGACCAATGTCGCCAATTTGGTGCTTCAGTCCCAACATCTTCAGGATTCGAAGACAAGAAGTGACGTCGCGCCGGAGGTGACTGGTACACCCCAGGTACACCATAGCCCATGGAAATTAAAGGAAAGATGATTAATCGACGGTAAGATATAAAGGAGAAAGGTATTTGTCGGGCAATTCCGTCATACGAAGATCGAAGATCGAAGAAGCAACCGTATACACGTGTTTCGGACTGTTAGTCCTCATCAGTACGGTATAGCCAAGGAGCAAGATGGACAGTCAATGGAAAAACACTCAAATGGTTCCCTATAGGGGGTGACCAATGTCGCCAATTTGGTGCTTCAGTCCCAACATCTTCAGGATTCGAAGACAAGAAGTGACGTCGCGCCGGAGGTGACTGGTACCCCCAGGTACACCATAGCCCATGGAAATTAAAGGCAAGACGGTAAGATATAAAGGAGAAAGGTATTTGTCGGGCAATTCCGTCATACGAAGATTGAAGATCGAAGAAGCAACCGTATACACGTGTTTCGGATTGTTAGTCCTCATCAGTACGGTATAGCCAAGGAGCAAGATGGACACTCAGTGGAAAAACACTCAAATGGTTCCCTATAGGGGGTGACCAATGTCGCCAATTTGGTGCTTCAGTCCCAACATCTTCAGGATTCGAAGACAAGAAGTGACGTCGCGCCGGAGGTGACTGGTACACCCCAGGTACACCATAGCCCATGGAAATTAAAGGAAAGATGATTAATCGACGGTAAGATATAAAGGAGAAAGGTATTTGTCGGGCAATTCCGTCATACGAAGATTGAAGATCGAAGAAGCAACCGTATACACGTGTTTCGGATTGTTAGTCCTCATCAGTACGGTATAGCCAAGGAGCAAGATGGACACTCAGTGGAAAAACACTCAAATGGTTCCCTATATTTTCCATTGAGTGTCCATCTTGCTCCTTGGCTATACCGTACTGATGAGGACTAACAGTCCGAAACACGTGTATACGGTTGCTTCTTCGATCTTCAATCTTCGTATGACGGAATTGCCCGACAAATACCTTTCTCCTTTATATCTTACCGTCGATTAATCATCTTTCCTTTAATTTCCATGGGCTATGGTGTACCTGGGGTGTACCAGTCACCTCCGGCGCGACGTCACTTCTTGTCTTCGAATCCTGAAGATGTTGGGACTGAAGCACCAAATTGGCGACATTGGTCACCCCCTATAAGGAACCATTTGAGTGTTTTTCCATTGAGTGTCCATCTTGCTCCTTGGCTATACCGTACTGATGAGGACTAACAGTCCGAAACACGTGTATACGGTTGCTTCTTCGATCTTCGATCTTCGTATGATGGAATTGCCCGACAAATACCTTTCGCCTTTATATCTCACCGTCGATTAATCATCTTTCCTTTAATTTCCATGGGCTATGGTGTACCTGGGGTGTACCAGTCACCTCCGGCGCGACGTCACTTCTTGTCTTCGAATCCTGAAGATGTTGGGATTGCACCACAAAATTGGCGACATTGGTCACCCCCTATAGGGAACCATTTGAGTGTTTTTCCATTGAGTGTCCATCTTGCTCCTTGGCTATACCGTACTGATGAGGACTAACAGTCCGAAACACGTGTATACGGTTGCTTCTTCGATCTTCGATCTTCGTATGACGGAATTGCCCGACAAATACCTTTCTCCTTTATATCTTACCGTCGATTAATCATCTTTCCTTTAATTTCCATGGGCTATGGTGTACCTGGGGTGTACCAGTCACCTCCGGCGCGACGTCACTTCTTGTCTTCGAATCCTGAAGATGTTGGGACTGAAGCACCAAATTGGCGACATTGGTCACCCCCTATAGGGAACCATTTGAGTGTTTTTCCATTGAGTGTCCATCTTGCTCCTTGGCTATACCGTACTGATGAGGACTAACAGTCCGAAACACGTGTATACGGTTGCTTCTTCGATCTTCGATCTTCGTATGACGGAATTGCCCGACAAATACCTTTCTCCTTTATATCTTACCGTCGATTAATCATCTTTCCTTTAATTTCCATGGGCTATGGTGTACCTGGGGTGTACCAGTCACCTCCGGCGCGACGTCACTTCTTGTCTTCGAATCCTGAAGATGTTGGGACTGAAGCACCAAATTGGCGACATTGGTCACCCCCTATAGGGAACCATTTGAGTGTTTTTCCATTGAGTGTCCATCTTGCTCCTTGGCTATACCGTACTGATGAGGACTAACAGTCCGAAACACGTGTATACGGTTGCTTCTTCGATCTTCGATCTTCCATCTTCGTATGACGGAATTGCCCGACAAATACCTTTCTCCTTTATATCTTACTGTCGATTAATCATCTTTCCTTTAATTTCCATGGGCTATGGTGTACCTGGGGTGTACCAGTCACCTCCGGCGCGACGTCACTTCTTGTCTTCGAATCCTGAAGATGTTGGGACTGTAGCACCAAATTGGCGACATTGGTCACCCCCTATAGGGAACCATTTGAGTGTTTTTCCATTGAGTGTCCATCTTCCTCCTTGGCTATACCGTACTGATGAGGACTAACAGTCCGAAACACGTGTATACGGTTGCTTCTTCGATCTTCGATCTTCGTATGACGGAATTGCCCGACAAATACCTTTCTCCTTTATATCTCACCGTCGATTAATCACCTTTCCTTTAATTTCCATGGGCTATGGTGTACCTGGGGTGTACCAGTCACCTCCAGCGCGACGTCACTTCTTGTCTTCGAATCCTGAAGATGTTGGGACTGAAGCACCAAATTGGCGACATTGGTCACCCCCTATAGGGACCATTTGAGTGTTTTTCCATTAAGTGTCCATCTTGCTCCTTGGCTATACCGTACTGATGAGGACTAACAGTCCGATACACGTGTATACGGTTGCTTCTTCGATCTTCGTATGACGGAATTGCCCGACAAATACCTTTCTCCTTCATATCTTACCGTCGATTAATCATCTTTCCTTTAATTTCCATGGGCTATGGTGTACCTGGGGTGTACCAGTCACCTCCGGCGCGACGTCAGTTCTTGTCTTCGAATCCTGAAGATGTTGGGACTGAAGCACCAAATTGGCGACATTGGTCACCCCCTATAGGGAACCATTTGAGTGTTTTTCCATTGAGTGTCCATCCTGCTCCTTGGCTATACCGTACTGATGAGGACTAACAGTCCGAAACACGTGTATACGGTTGCTTCTTCGATCTTCGTATGACGGAATTGCCCGACAAATACCTTTCTCCTTTATATCTTACCGTCGATTAATCATCTTTCCTTTAATTTCCATGGGCTATGGTGTACCTGGGGTGTACCAGTCACCTCCGGCGCGACGTCACTTCTTGTCTTCGAATCCTGAAGATGTTGGGACTGAAGCACCAAATTGGCGACATTAGTCACCCCCTATAGGGAACCATTTGAGTGTTTTTCCATTGAGTGTCCATCTTGCTCCTTGGCTATACCGTACTGATGAGGACTAACAGTCCGAAACACGTGTATACGGTTGCTTCTTCGATCTTCGATCTTCGTATGACGGAATTGCCCGACAAATACGTTTCTCCTTTATATCTTACCGTCGATTAATCATCTTTCCTTTAATTTCCATGGGCTATGGTGTACCTGGGGTGTACCAGTCACCTCCGGCGCGACGTCACTTCTTGTCTTCGAATCCTGAAGATGTTGGGACTGAAGCACCAAATTGGCGACATTGGTCACCCCTTATAGGGAACCATTTGAGTGTTTTTCCATTGAGTGTCCATCTTGCTCCTTGGCTATACCGTACTGATGAGGACTAACAGTCCGAAACACGTGTATACGGTTGCTTCTTCGATCTTCGATCTTCGTATGACGGAATTGCCCGACAAATACCTTTCTCCTTTTTATCTTACCGTCGATTAATCATCTTTCCTTTAATTTCCATGGGCTATGGTGTACCTGGGGTGTACCAGTCACATCCGGCGCGACGTCACTTCTTGTCTTCAAATCCTGAAGATGTTGGGACTGAAGCATCAAATTGGCGACTTTGGTCACCCCCTATAGGGAACCATTTGAGTGTTTTTCCATTGAGTGTCCATCTTGCTCCTTGGCTATACCGTACTGATGAGGACTAACAGTCCGAAACACGTGTATACGGTTGCTTCTTCGATCTTCGATCTTCGTATGATGGAATTGCCAGACAAATACCTTTCTCCTTTATATCTTACCGTCGATTAATCATCTTTCCTTTAATTTCCATGGGCTATGATGTACCTGGGGTGTACCAGTCACCTCCGGCGCGACGTCACTTCTTGTCTTCGAATCCTGAAGATGTTGGGACTGAAGCACCAAATTGGCGACATTGGTCACCCCCTATAGGGAACCATTTGACTGTTTTTCCATTGAGTGTCCATCTTGCTCCTTGGCTATACCGTACTGATGAGGACTAACAGTCCGAAACACGTGTATACGGTTGCTTCTTCGATCTTCGATCTTCGTATGACGGAATTGCCCGACAAATACCTTTCTCCTTTATATCTCACCGTCGATTAATCACCTTTCCTTTAATTTCCATGGGCTATGGTGTACCTGGGGTGTACCAGTCACCTCCAGCGCGACGTCACTTCTTGTCTTCGAATCCTGAAGATGTTGGGACTGAAGCACCAAATTGGCGACATTGGTCACCCCCTATAGGGACCATTTGAGTGTTTTTCCATTAAGTGTCCATCTTGCTCCTTGGCTATACCGTACTGATGAGGACTAACAGTCCGATACACGTGTATACGGTTGCTTCTTCGATTTTCGTATGACGGAATTGCCCGACAAATACCTTTCTCCTTCATATCTTACCGTCGATTAATCATCTTTCCTTTAATTTCCATGGGCTATGGTGTACCTGGGGTGTACCAGTCACCTCCGGCGCGACGTCAGTTCTTGTCTTCGAATCCTGAAGATGTTGGGACTGAAGCACCAAATTGGCGACATTGGTCACCCCCTATAGGGAACCATTTGAGTGTTTTTCCATTGAGTGTCCATCCTGCTCCTTGGCTATACCGTACTGATGAGGACTAACAGTCCGAAACACGTGTATACGGTTGCTTCTTCGATCTTCGTATGACGGAATTGCCCGACAAATACCTTTCTCCTTTATATCTTACCGTCGATTAATCATCTTTCCTTTAATTTCCATGGGCTATGGTGTACCTGGGGTGTACCAGTCACCTCCGGCGCGACGTCACTTCTTGTCTTCGAATCCTGAAGATGTTGGGACTGAAGCACCAAATTGGCGACATTAGTCACCCCCTATAGGGAACTATTTGAGTGTTTTTCCATTGAGTGTCCATCTTGCTCCTTGGCTATACCGTACTGATGAGGACTAACAGTCCGAAACACGTGTATACGGTTGCTTCTTCGATCTTCGATCTTCGTATGACGGAATTGCCCGACAAATACGTTTCTCCTTTATATCTTACCGTCGATTAATCATCTTTCCTTTAATTTCCATGGGCTATGGTGTACCTGGGGTGTACCAGTCACCTCCGGCGCGACGTCACTTCTTGTCTTCGAATCCTGAAGATGTTGGGACTGAAGCACCAAATTGGCGACATTGGTCACCCCCTATAGGGAACCATTTGAGTGTTTTTCCATTGAGTGTCCATCTTGCTCCTTGGCTATACCGTACTGATGAGGACTAACAGTCCGAAACACGTGTATACGGTTGCTTCTTCGATCTTCGATCTTCGTATGACGGAATTGCCCGACAAATACCTTTCTCCTTTTTATCTTACCGTCGATTAATCATCTTTCCTTTAATTTCCATGGGCTATGGTGTACCTGGGGTGTACCAGTCACATCCGGCGCGACGTCACTTCTTGTCTTCAAATCCTGAAGATGTTGGGACTGAAGCATCAAATTGGCGACTTTGGTCACCCCCTATAGGGAACCATTTGAGTGTTTTTCCATTGAGTGTCCATCTTGCTCCTTGGCTATACCGTACTGATGAGGACTAACAGTCCGAAACACGTGTATACGGTTGCTTCTTCGATCTTCGTATGATGGAATTGCCAGACAAATACCTTTCTCCTTTATATCTTACCGTCGATTAATCATCTTTCCTTTAATTTCCATGGGCTATGATGTACCTGGGGTGTACCAGTCACCTCCGGCGCGACGTCACTTCTTGTCTTCGAATCCTGAAGATGTTGGGACTGAAGCACCAAATTGGCGACATTGGTCACCCCCTATAGGGAACCATTTGACTGTTTTTCCATTGAGTGTCCATCTTGCTCCTTGGCTATACCGTACTGATGAGGACTAACAGTCCGAAACACGTGTATACGGTTGCTTCTTCGATCTTCGATCTTCGTATGACTTCGTATATCTTCGTATAAATCTCTAAATATATATATATATATATATATATATATATATATATATTTAGAGATTTATTCGCGACCTTGGCACTAGTACAATAATTATATATCTTGGGAAAGAAAAGGTCAACTCTTCAATGAGACTACTCAATTGTTTCGAACTTCTATATATTTCGTTTTAACCATGACAGCATCCTCAGGAAGCAACTACAAATAATACAATAAGAGACAATGCGACAACGTCATCGGTTCCACCATCGGACAACTTACAACTAGAGTAACAGGTCACTTCGTATGCAATTTTTGCTGCGTGTGAGATGGTAAAAATTCCTAAAAGTATAACAGCAGCCAGCCCGACACCAACAGGCATACTCCTCCTCACAATTCAGTTAATCCAACCCACAAGTTTGAAGGGTCAATCAACTCACAGGACTAAAAACGATCACAAACATGAATTAAAGGTAAGCTCTTACACTCAGCACCACAAAAAAAACATACCTCCGTCTGATATACACAACAGCGTGGTCAGTAGAGTATAAAATAACAGTTAAACTCAATAATTCGCTCAGTTCGGGACAAACCATACATACGACAACGACTGTTAAATATACTTATTTTGCAGGTTAGGTGACAAGGTTAGGAGCAAGACAAAACAGTGTTACCAACCACTGTCACAATGACAATGAAGATCATTCGAGTGTGTGGCCAAAGCACACGATCTTTTATTAATCTTAGCGTCACTCCTATGTTGTGTGAGGCGATTTTTTAACCATTGGGTTGTATGGCCCACGTACCTGGGGTGTACCAGTCACCTCCAGCGCGACGTCACTTCTTGTCTTCGAATCCTGAAGATGTTGGGACTGAAGCACCAAATTGGCGACATTGGTCACCCCCTATAGGGACCATTTGAGTGTTTTTCCATTAAGTGTCCATCTTGCTCCTTGGCTATACCGTACTGATGAGGACTAACAGTCCGATACACGTGTATACGGTTGCTTCTTCGATCTTCGTATGACGGAATTGCCCGACAAATACCTTTCTCCTTTATATCTTACCGTCGATTAATCATCTTTCCTTTAATTTCCATGGGCTATGGTGTACCTGGGGTGTACCAGTCACCTCCGGCGCGACGTCACTTCTTGTCTTCGAATCCTGAAGATGTTGGGACTGAAGCACCAAATTGGCGACATTGGTCACCCCCTATAGGGAACCATTTGAGTGTTTTTCCATTGAGTGTCCATCCTGCTCCTTGGCTATACCGTACTGATGAGGACTAACAGTCCGAAACACGTGTATACGGTTGCTTCTTCGATCTTCGTATGACGGAATTGCCCGACAAATACCTTTCTCCTTTATATCTTACCGTCGATTAATCATCTTTCCTTTAATTTCCATGGGCTATGGTGTACCTGGGGTGTACCAGTCACCTCCGGCGCGACGTCACTTCTTGTCTTCGAATCCTGAAGATGTTGGGACTGAAGCACCAAATTGGCGACATTAGTCACCCCCTATAGGGAACCATTTGAGTGTTTTTCCATTGAGTGTCCATCTTGCTCCTTGGCTATACCGTACTGATGAGGACTAACAGTCCGAAACACGTGTATAGTAGCGTTGGTAGCTCTGATGGTTAAATGTTATTCTTGTTCGATGTATTCCGTTCGGACGCTGCCATTGAGCCAGTTTTTATTCTTGTGTTAGGAAGACATGTGTCGACCTCAAAGCTTATTTGTTGGTGGTTATTTGTGCCCGTTTAGTTAAGCGTTTCGTCCAATTGTTTTATTGATGTAAGGCGACATGATTTGTCCGACAATGTTCTCTCCAGGCAGACTTTTATAACTCTAATTGTAAGTAGAAAATGTTGTGTTCTCTATCTGTAATTTTGATGTTTCACTAACTTAGCCTTTGTTGTATTTAATTAGCTTGTTCCTGATGAAGTTTTTAATTAAAAACGAAAATTTGAACTGAGATAAAAGGAGTTTTATACACTTCGCCCACTTGACCGAATTTCCCACGTTACCTTCGTCTGTATATATATATATATATATATATATTTAGAGATTTATTCGCGACCTTGGCACTAGTACAATAATTATATATCTTGGGAAAGAAAAGGTCAACTCTTCAATGAGACTACTCAATTGTTTCGAACTTCTATATATTTCGTTTTAACCATGACAGCATCCTCAGGAAGCAACTACAAATAATACAATAAGAGACAATGCGACAACGTCATCGGTTCCACCATCGGACAACTTACAACTAGAGTAACAGGTCACTTCGTATGCAATTTTTGCTGCGTGTGAGATGGTAAAAATTCCTAAAAGTATAACAGCAGCCAGCCCGACACCAACAGGCATACTCCTCCTCACAATTCAGTTAATCCAACCCACAAGTTTGAAGGGTCAATCAACTCACAGGACTAAAAACGATCACAAACATGAATTAAAGGTAAGCTCTTACACTCAGCACCACAAAAAAAACATACCTCCGTCTGATATACACAACAGCGTGGTCAGTAGAGTATAAAATAACAGTTAAACTCAATAATTCGCTCAGTTCGGGACAAACCATACATACGACAACGACTGTTAAATATACTTATTTTGCAGGTTAGGTGACAAGGTTAGGAGCAAGACAAAACAGTGTTACCAACCACTGTCACAATGACAATGAAGATCATTCGAGTGTGTGGCCAAAGCACACGATCTTTTATTAATCTTAGCGTCACTCCTATGTTGTGTGAGGCGATTTTTTAACCATTGGGTTGTATGGCCCACGTACCTGGGGTGTACCAGTCACCTCCAGCGCGACGTCACTTCTTGTCTTCGAATCCTGAAGATGTTGGGACTGAAGCACCAAATTGGCGACATTGGTCACCCCCTATAGGGACCATTTGAGTGTTTTTCCATTAAGTGTCCATCTTGCTCCTTGGCTATACCGTACTGATGAGGACTAACAGTCCGATACACGTGTATACGGTTGCTTCTTCGATCTTCGTATGACGGAATTGCCCGACAAATACCTTTCTCCTTTATATCTTACCGTCGATTAATCATCTTTCCTTTAATTTCCATGGGCTATGGTGTACCTGGGGTGTACCAGTCACCTCCGGCGCGACGTCACTTCTTGTCTTCGAATCCTGAAGATGTTGGGACTGAAGCACCAAATTGGCGACATTGGTCACCCCCTATAGGGAACCATTTGAGTGTTTTTCCATTGAGTGTCCATCCTGCTCCTTGGCTATACCGTACTGATGAGGACTAACAGTCCGAAACACGTGTATACGGTTGCTTCTTCGATCTTCGTATGACGGAATTGCCCGACAAATACCTTTCTCCTTTATATCTTACCGTCGATTAATCATCTTTCCTTTAATTTCCATGGGCTATGGTGTACCTGGGGTGTACCAGTCACCTCCGGCGCGACGTCACTTCTTGTCTTCGAATCCTGAAGATGTTGGGACTGAAGCACCAAATTGGCGACATTAGTCACCCCCTATAGGGAACCATTTGAGTGTTTTTCCATTGAGTGTCCATCTTGCTCCTTGGCTATACCGTACTGATGAGGACTAACAGTCCGAAACACGTGTATAGTAGCGTTGGTAGCTCTGATGGTTAAATGTTATTCTTGTTCGATGTATTCCGTTCGGACGCTGCCATTGAGCCAGTTTTTATTCTTGTGTTAGGAAGACATGTGTCGACCTCAAAGCTTATTTGTTGGTGGTTATTTGTGCCCGTTTAGTTAAGCGTTTCGTCCAATTGTTTTATTGATGTAAGGCGACATGATTTGTCCGACAATGTTCTCTCCAGGCAGACTTTTATAACTCTAATTGTAAGTAGAAAATGTTGTGTTCTCTATCTGTAATTTTGATGTTTCACTAACTTAGCCTTTGTTGTATTTAATTAGCTTGTTCCTGATGAAGTTTTTAATTAAAAACGAAAATTTGAACTGAGATAAAAGGAGTTTTATACACTTCGCCCACTTGACCGAATTTCCCACGTTACCTTCGTCTGTATATATATATATATATATATATTTAGAGATTTATTCGCGACCTTGGCACTAGTACAATAATTATATATCTTGGGAAAGAAAAGGTCAACTCTTCAATGAGACTACTCAATTGTTTCGAACTTCTATATATTTCGTTTTAACCATGACAGCATCCTCAGGAAGCAACTACAAATAATACAATAAGAGACAATGCGACAACGTCATCGGTTCCACCATCGGACAACTTACAACTAGAGTAACAGGTCACTTCGTATGCAATTTTTGCTGCGTGTGAGATGGTAAAAATTCCTAAAAGTATAACAGCAGCCAGCCCGACACCAACAGGCATACTCCTCCTCACAATTCAGTTAATCCAACCCACAAGTTTGAAGGGTCAATCAACTCACAGGACTAAAAACGATCACAAACATGAATTAAAGGTAAGCTCTTACACTCAGCACCACAAAAAAAACATACCTCCGTCTGATATACACAACAGCGTGGTCAGTAGAGTATAAAATAACAGTTAAACTCAATAATTCGCTCAGTTCGGGACAAACCATACATACGACAACGACTGTTAAATATACTTATTTTGCAGGTTAGGTGACAAGGTTAGGAGCAAGACAAAACAGTGTTACCAACCACTGTCACAATGACAATGAAGATCATTCGAGTGTGTGGCCAAAGCACACGATCTTTTATTAATCTTAGCGTCACTCCTATGTTGTGTGAGGCGATTTTTTAACCATTGGGTTGTATGGCCCACGTACCTGGGGTGTACCAGTCACCTCCAGCGCGACGTCACTTCTTGTCTTCGAATCCTGAAGATGTTGGGACTGAAGCACCAAATTGGCGACATTGGTCACCCCCTATAGGGACCATTTGAGTGTTTTTCCATTAAGTGTCCATCTTGCTCCTTGGCTATACCGTACTGATGAGGACTAACAGTCCGATACACGTGTATACGGTTGCTTCTTCGATCTTCGTATGACGGAATTGCCCGACAAATACCTTTCTCCTTTATATCTTACCGTCGATTAATCATCTTTCCTTTAATTTCCATGGGCTATGGTGTACCTGGGGTGTACCAGTCACCTCCGGCGCGACGTCACTTCTTGTCTTCGAATCCTGAAGATGTTGGGACTGAAGCACCAAATTGGCGACATTGGTCACCCCCTATAGGGAACCATTTGAGTGTTTTTCCATTGAGTGTCCATCCTGCTCCTTGGCTATACCGTACTGATGAGGACTAACAGTCCGAAACACGTGTATACGGTTGCTTCTTCGATCTTCGTATGACGGAATTGCCCGACAAATACCTTTCTCCTTTATATCTTACCGTCGATTAATCATCTTTCCTTTAATTTCCATGGGCTATGGTGTACCTGGGGTGTACCAGTCACCTCCGGCGCGACGTCACTTCTTGTCTTCGAATCCTGAAGATGTTGGGACTGAAGCACCAAATTGGCGACATTAGTCACCCCCTATAGGGAACCATTTGAGTGTTTTTCCATTGAGTGTCCATCTTGCTCCTTGGCTATACCGTACTGATGAGGACTAACAGTCCGAAACACGTGTATAGTAGCGTTGGTAGCTCTGATGGTTAAATGTTATTCTTGTTCGATGTATTCCGTTCGGACGCTGCCATTGAGCCAGTTTTTATTCTTGTGTTAGGAAGACATGTGTCGACCTCAAAGCTTATTTGTTGGTGGTTATTTGTGCCCGTTTAGTTAAGCGTTTCGTCCAATTGTTTTATTGATGTAAGGCGACATGATTTGTCCGACAATGTTCTCTCCAGGCAGACTTTTATAACTCTAATTGTAAGTAGAAAATGTTGTGTTCTCTATCTGTAATTTTGATGTTTCACTAACTTAGCCTTTGTTGTATTTAATTAGCTTGTTCCTGATGAAGTTTTTAATTAAAAACGAAAATTTGAACTGAGATAAAAGGAGTTTTATACACTTCGCCCACTTGACCGAATTTCCCACGTTACCTTCGTCTGTATATATATATATATATATATATATTTAGAGATTTATTCGCGACCTTGGCACTAGTACAATAATTATATATCTTGGGAAAGAAAAGGTCAACTCTTCAATGAGACTACTCAATTGTTTCGAACTTCTATATATTTCGTTTTAACCATGACAGCATCCTCAGGAAGCAACTACAAATAATACAATAAGAGACAATGCGACAACGTCATCGGTTCCACCATCGGACAACTTACAACTAGAGTAACAGGTCACTTCGAATGCAATTTTTGCTGCGTGTGAGATGGTAAAAATTCCTAAAAGTATAACAGCAGCCAGCCCGACACCAACAGGCATACTCCTCCTCACAATTCAGTTAATCCAACCCACAAGTTTGAAGGGTCAATCAACTCACAGGACTAAAAACGATCACAAACATGAATTAAAGGTAAGCTCTTACACTCAGCACCACAAAAAAAACATACCTCCGTCTGATATACACAACAGCGTGGTCAGTAGAGTATAAAATAACAGTTAAACTCAATAATTCGCTCAGTTCGGGACAAACCATACATACGACAACGACTGTTAAATATACTTATTTTGCAGGTTAGGTGACAAGGTTAGGAGCAAGACAAAACAGTGTTACCAACCACTGTCACAATGACAATGAAGATCATTCGAGTGTGTGGCCAAAGCACACGATCTTTTATTAATCTTAGCGTCACTCCTATGTTGTGTGAGGCGATTTTTTAACCATTGGGTTGTATGGCCCACGTACCTGGGGTGTACCAGTCACCTCCAGCGCGACGTCACTTCTTGTCTTCGAATCCTGAAGATGTTGGGACTGAAGCACCAAATTGGCGACATTGGTCACCCCCTATAGGGACCATTTGAGTGTTTTTCCATTAAGTGTCCATCTTGCTCCTTGGCTATACCGTACTGATGAGGACTAACAGTCCGATACACGTGTATACGGTTGCTTCTTCGATCTTCGTATGACGGAATTGCCCGACAAATACCTTTCTCCTTTATATCTTACCGTCGATTAATCATCTTTCCTTTAATTTCCATGGGCTATGGTGTACCTGGGGTGTACCAGTCACCTCCGGCGCGACGTCACTTCTTGTCTTCGAATCCTGAAGATGTTGGGACTGAAGCACCAAATTGGCGACATTGGTCACCCCCTATAGGGAACCATTTGAGTGTTTTTCCATTGAGTGTCCATCCTGCTCCTTGGCTATACCGTACTGATGAGGACTAACAGTCCGAAACACGTGTATACGGTTGCTTCTTCGATCTTCGTATGACGGAATTGCCCGACAAATACCTTTCTCCTTTATATCTTACCGTCGATTAATCATCTTTCCTTTAATTTCCATGGGCTATGGTGTACCTGGGGTGTACCAGTCACCTCCGGCGCGACGTCACTTCTTGTCTTCGAATCCTGAAGATGTTGGGACTGAAGCACCAAATTGGCGACATTAGTCACCCCCTATAGGGAACCATTTGAGTGTTTTTCCATTGAGTGTCCATCTTGCTCCTTGGCTATACCGTACTGATGAGGACTAACAGTCCGAAACACGTGTATAGTAGCGTTGGTAGCTCTGATGGTTAAATGTTATTCTTGTTCGATGTATTCCGTTCGGACGCTGCCATTGAGCCAGTTTTTATTCTTGTGTTAGGAAGACATGTGTCGACCTCAAAGCTTATTTGTTGGTGGTTATTTGTGCCCGTTTAGTTAAGCGTTTCGTCCAATTGTTTTATTGATGTAAGGCGACATGATTTGTCCGACAATGTTCTCTCCAGGCAGACTTTTATAACTCTAATTGTAAGTAGAAAATGTTGTGTTCTCTATCTGTAATTTTGATGTTTCACTAACTTAGCCTTTGTTGTATTTAATTAGCTTGTTCCTGATGAAGTTTTTAATTAAAAACGAAAATTTGAACTGAGATAAAAGGAGTTTTATACACTTCGCCCACTTGACCGAATTTCCCACGTTACCTTCGTCTGTATATATATATATATATATATATATATATATATATATATATATATATATATATATATATATATATATATATATAAAATATATATAAATATATATATACATGGAATGTTTGGCGAAAGAGAAGCCAGGAGAGAAGTAAATTTAAAAATCAATTAAAAGGCAGAAGACCCCGGTTCGAATCCGGGAATTCGGGAATCCGGGCTGAGACCGTAAATTTATATATATATATATATATAAATTTATATATATATATATATATATAACAACATTTACCGCAACATTTAAAACAAAAAAAAATATGTTTGAAAAGCTCTTCAACATAAAAATATATAATATGTGGAGAACAACTGTTACATTATTAACAATCGAAGATCTCATATCTTAAGGTTGTTACAAGTTAAATCGGTTTGGAGGCGCTTCAGAAATTGCGACGAATTTCCAACTCGTAGCCACGAGGGAGTACAGATTTGTTGGGAAGCTGGGAAACTTTTTTATCTCGGCTTTTGAAAAATCGGTCATGTACACCCGAAATTTACAATCATCTCCACCGACGTGTAGGTAATATCTCATTTTACGTATTTCGACCACCTCCGCGCCATAAATACGCGTTATTACGAGTCGTTTGCAGAAAAAAGGTACCCCTGACGGAACATTTTTTTAGCTTATGCACGGTCCACAACGTCCGTCTTACCAATTTTCATACAGGACATCGTTCATCATGTTTTAAAAGTTTTGCGACAATAGGCATGTCATCACAGTAAGTTTCTAGAATCACGGTGCAATTTGGTAAGGTTATTACAAATTTTGATAAATAATATTAGTTTAAACCAATGCGTAAAGATTAAAGACGGAGAGAGCCATGCAAGTATTATCAAGCTGAAGCCGGAAGTCGCTATATAGCGGCGCCAGCATATAAATTATTCATTACATCACCTGAATTTTAGGAGATTTATTTATCACTTTATTGGAAGTAAAAGCGCTTATTTATAATACTATCAAAACTCTTTTTTATATTATATTATATATATATATATATATATATATATATATATATATATATATATATATATATATATATATATATATATATATGATGGAGGTAGAGGTGTTTTTTAAAAAGATCCTGCAACGGGCATATTTTTGAAAAACAGTTGAATATCTCCATTACTATGTGACCAAGTATAGGACTCAAATTTGAACCCATAGGACATCCAAAAATCTAGCTGTAGATTTGTTTATTGTACTGAAAAGAGCTTGAATCGAAAATAAAACGATTCACCTACCGAAGAACTTTCCAAGTACATTGCGAACATTCTAACAATCGAACAATCAACATATTATCATGACAATGATTACTATGTGAGAGACACTTTTCATTTTGCAGAATTTATGGATAGCAAAGTTTTGCCTAATTATTTTGTGTTAATCAGTTTAGATGTAGTATCGTTATATAGTAACATCCCTTTAAACCTGGCCAAATCTAATATTAAAAATAGATGGAATATATATCTACAAATTGCTCAATGTCTCTTAAGAATTTCTTAGAAATTTTGGATTTTATTTTCGATTCAAGCTATTTTCAGTACAATAAACAAATCTGCAGCCAGATTTTTGGATATCCTATGGGTTCAAATTTGAGTCCTATACTTGCTCACATAGTAATGGACACGTTATTGGATACTCAAATACCTAAATTATCTTTCGAGCTTCCTTTTATCAAGAAGTATGTGGACGACCTAATTTGTGCGGTACCAAAAGATAAAGTAGATGAAATTTGGAATATTTTCAATTCCTATCACTTAAGATTAAAATTTACTGTTGAAAATGAAACAGATCGGAGTGTGCCTTTCTTGGGTACCAAAGTAATTAGACAACATGATAACTCTATTATTTTAGATTGGTATCAAAAACCAACAAGTTCCGGCCGATACATAAATTACTTTTCGAATCATCCTTTACAAATGAAAAAAAAACTTTATATTTGGCCAGAAAAATAGAATAACCAAAATTGTTCATCCTTCTTTGATCAGCAAAAACCTCAAGAAATTTGGAGCTATATTAGAAGAAAATTCATATCCTCGTGTTCTGATTAGTAAACTACTTTACAGTAGTCGTGCACGTACATATTTGGACAGTGATATGCACAGACGCACACAATCTGCACGAATTCGTACCATGGAGACAAAATTCAAGATATTACCTTATATTGCTGCTCTTACTCCGAACCTGATAAATATTTTTAAAAATCAAAATTTGATTTTTGCACGTCGTACAATGAAGAGTTTAGGAACTTTTTTCTCAAAAATAAGGGATGACCTTCCATTGGATTTGCGTTCAGATGTTATTTACAAAATTAAATGTATAAATTGTCATCAAGAATACATCGGACAGACTTCTCAACAACTCAAGAAACGAATTACACAACACTAAAGCAATTCAAGATTGAAGCCTGAAGCTTGTGCATTGGCTTCACATGTTAGGCGTCTTGGACATAATATGGACTATAAAATTTGGTTGTATTGGACAGTGACGTTAACTTTTTTCGGAGAAGTTTTCTCGAAATGTTTCATATTAATGATTGTGTTTCACCAATGAATTCTAAAACTGACAGCAAAAAGTTCCATTTATACATATTTACTAAATTACAAAAACATTCATCCCACCCAGTTAAACCAACTTTGAAAATTTTAGATGTTCTTGTTCCTTTCAAATTGTTACACTTCATGTCATTTACATTAGTTTTTTGATGTTTTCATATATAAAATAAGGTTGGCTTTTTTCCCAAAGTTTCATCTCCATAAAAAATTTGTTTGACAAGAGTTTTTTCAATGTTTCATAATGTTATATAGTTTATAGTGATATTTCCGGTTTGTATGGTATTTCGTTTTTATATTGTTAATGTTTTAACATTTTTAATCTTTTAGAGCTCTGATGAAGGATGAAAATTTGTCCGAAATATTAGCAAAGAAAAAATTAATAAAATATACGTCAGACTGTTTACCCATTAATCTTTTACAATATTAATAAAGTACATATATATATATATATATATATATATATATATATATATATATATATATATATATATATCACATTCGCACAGTACATTCGCACTGGAAAAACAAGATGTGCTCTTGCTTTGCATTCCATCAACAACGACCACACTTTTGATTTTGATAACGTTGAAATTTTGAACTACGATCAAGATCATAACAACAGACGGTTTTTGGAAATGTATAACATTAATTTCAGTAACAATACTGTCAACTTTAGGAGTGATGTTGAAGGTTTAAGCAGCATTTATTCGTACATAATGGCTATTGATAGTGATAGATCCAGCGGCAACACTGATAATACTAGTGATTCTTTGGTTTTCTAAGTATTGGCGGGATCGGTTATATGTATGCGCACGCCTGTCACCTCTATTTTGCAATGTAAATATGTCCTGTCTAAGTGAAACGTGTCCGTCGAATTTTGTGATCTGATTGTTTATTTTAAAGTGTTTTAATGCCAAACTCATGTGTAAGTGTTGATTGGATGATGATGTTAGCGTTTCTCAATGTAGTCACTCTCATGCAACTCATACTTGTCAGTAGTTTTAGTTTGTACGATTTTTATAAGTTTACTGTATTGTTGCATTTCTTACTTGTAGATTTGCCTGAAGAAGGAACAAAATGAGTTCCGAAATATAGCATAAAAGTGAAGAGTTAGCTGTATTATTTGTGATCGAATACCCAACCATACTTACCTTACTTCACAAGTTATCGATCGAATAATAATCGATCGAAAATAGGTTATTATTAATAATTACCGGTTATTATTAATAATAGCCAAGTGGCGAGGTTAGATTGTACACTTTTACCGTGCCCGTTAGGAAATTATTAATAATAGCCGGTCCAAGTGATTATTTAAGTGTTTCTAATCACATTGACCAAATGATGCGGTTATTATTAATAATAGCCGGTAATTATTAATACAAACCACATTTATCACTTTAACCGTAACATATATATATATATATATATATAACTTTGAAATAGTTAATACAAGATGGCGGTAATTTATTAAGTTAAAAAACTACAGCCACGCCTGGGATTCGAACCCAGATATACGGATTGCCGGTCCGACGTTTTACCAATTAGACTAACGTGACCTATGACATACAATAGGTTAATTTTCACTAAAGAGATATGAGTAGAAGTTTCTACCATATTACCGCCATCTTGTATTAACCATTTCAAAGTTTTATATCAATATATGCAGGTTTCTGCAAAGAATTAACATCCATTATATATATATATATATATATATATATATATATATATATATAAATTCCGTCATACGAAGATCGATGACGGAATTGCCCGACAAATACCTTTCTCCTTTATATACCAACGTCGGACCGGCAATCCGTACATCTGGGTTCGAATCCCAGGCGTGGCTGTAGTTTTTTAACTTAAAAATTACCGCCATCTTGTATTAACTATTTCAAAGTTTTATATATATATACAGTGTGTCCACGAATGTCCGCACCATATGGAAAAATTTTTTATTGTGTATTTCTCAGAAAATTTTATTCTTGATAAAAGTTGGCGGCTCGTATGAAACCAAAACTGCAACCGTCAAATATGTTAATTTCGGTGCCATATACCAAGCGATTCAGAATATATGAATTTGTGATAAGAGTAAAGTACCTGTATTTTCATTATTATCGATAAACTTTATTTGGAAACGTTTAGAAGTAAAAATTATATTCAAATATGAAGTCAGAGCCACCTACCTTGAAAAAAAATATTTTCAGCTTTTTTCTTAATTATTACTTTTGTGGCAAATATTAGTAAATGCCAGTGATACTACAAGGTTCTTTTTAATCTATTAAATGCGCATTTATTATAAACCAAAGCGGGATAAATTAAAACAAAGTATACCCACATGACATTTACCTTAAAGTGGGTATCTCTTGTGACCAATATTAGCAAATGCCAATGGTATTAAAAGGTTCTTTTTAATCTACTTTTTGGAAATTTGAATATATATTTTATATTTTTTGTTATTTTGGTATGATAACTAATGTTTATTTAGAACTAGCACAAAATTACTCATTTTCTTGGTGCGAAGTTGATATTTCACCCTGTAGATATTAATATATCATACAATAACTAATTCAGCAGGGTGTCTTAGCTTTTATTCAGTTAATATTAATGACTGTGGATAGGTTTATAATAGTAGTTATCCATCTACAGCGAGCGATTCTCAAGTGGTGAGACGCGCGGTACTACCGCTTACGAAATTTTATTTTCACTGATAATATTTTAATAAAAATAACTAAAGCATCAAACATCTATTGTTTCTTGAATTAATTATGACTGATTTACCCGTTATTAAGTTAATAACTATTATGAATATGTTAATAATGCTAATTTATTGTCTATGGACTTCTTTTATTTCTACTACTTAAAATAGATTCCTCTAAATGATTTATATCTCTAAATGGTCGGTGTTTGTATACGTTTACGTAAACCCATAAAAACAAATTTAACGGGGTAATGTCGGGGGATCTAGGTGGCCAGGGTCTTGATTCCGAATTTCTGCCTATCCAGCGATGGCCAAATTTATGATTTAAAAAGTTCTAGACAGAGTTTATATTGTGTATATGGGCGCACCATCAAGCAGGAACTAAATTAACTCCCGTTGAATTAACGACAAAAAAGGTGACAACTCTCTGTTCAGAAACTGAAGATATAGTTCCCCTTTAAATTTTGACGAAAAAAATGGCCCAAATATTTGATTATTCAAAATACCGCACAGCACATTAGTCTTAAAATGGTACTGATCTCGGCATTCTACTGTAAAGTTCGGGTTTGTATGTGCCCGCCACCGGCAATTTTCTGAAGAAACAGTCCCATTTGATGTAAATGTTGCCGCATCTGTACAAAGAACATTAAAAAAAAACTATGTTCTCTTTCATTTTCAACTCAAACCAGATGGTATAGTCATACCTGATGTCAAAGTCTCTTTCTTTTAGTGTACTTATAAATTTTGGTTGTTTAATTTCATTATTTTATGTACTGTTGATTTACTGCATTGGCTGTGTGAAGCAATTTGTCGAACAGAAGTCGTTTTATGCTCGATTACTTCTTGCAACACTGACAAACTTGTTTCCTCATTTTGTCAACATATTTTTGTGGGGTTTCTTGAAGCTATTCACATAAACTAACGTAAACTTCAGTGAGTACGATTAAATGGATAATGTCTGGATAATGCTTTTGTTTTTCATATCCACCTGAGATAACTGGTGTATCCCTATTTTAAAATTTAAACAATGTTGCATAAAGAAAATAAACTGTTTGTTTCATATTCTTTCTTTTTTGTATCATTGGGTTGCCTATACAAGAACCTATACTTACGTGGTTATTGGTGCGTTTTGTGCTGCTGTACATAAGAAGATACATTCTTGTATAAAATAATTGATTCAAGACACAATTGATTGAGGTTTCAGATATGTTTATTAAAATATTATCAGTGAAAATAAAATTTCATAAGTGGTAGTACCACGCGTACCACCACTTGAGAATCGCTCAGTGTAGATGGATAACTACTATTATAAACCTATCCACAGTCAATAATATTAACTGAATAAAAGGTAAGTCACGTTCCTGAATTAGTTATTGTATGATATATTAATATCTACAGGGTGAAATATCAACTTCGCACCAAGAAAATAAGTAATTTTGCGTTAGTTCTAAATAAACATTAGTTATCATACCAAAATAACAAAAAATATAAAAAATGTATTCAAATTTCCAAAAAATAGATTAAAAAGAACCTTGTAGTATCACTGGCATTTACTAATATTTGCCACAAAAGTAATAATTAAGAAAAAAGCTGAAAATATTTTTTTTCAAGGTAGGTGGCTCTGACTTCATATTTGAATATAATTTTTACTTCTAAACAACGTTTCCAAATAAAGTTTATCGATAATAATGAAAATACAGGTACTTTACTCTTATCACAAATTCATATATTCTGAATCGCTTGGTATATGGCACCGAAATTAACATATTTGACGGTTGCAGTTTTGGTTTCATACGAGCCGCCAACTTTTATCAAGAATAAAATTTTCTGAGAAATACACAATAAAAAATTTTTCCATATGGTGCGGACATTCGTGGACACACTGTATATATATATATATATATATATATATATACAGTGTGTCCACGAATGTCCGCACCATATGGAAAAATTTTTTATTGTGTATTTCTCAGAAAATTTTATTCTTGATAAAAGTTGGCGGCTCGTATGAAACCAAAACTGCAACCGTCAAATATGTTAATTTCGGTGCCATATACCAAGCGATTCAGAATATATGAATTTGTGATAAGAGTAAAGTACCTGTATTTTCATTATTATCGATAAACTTTATTTGGAAACGTTGTTTAGAAGTAAAAATTATATTCAAATATGAAGTCAGAGCCACCTACCTTGAAAAAAAATATTTTCAGCTTTTTTCTTAATTATTACTTTTGTGGCAAATATTAGTAAATGCCAGTGATACTACAAGGTTCTTTTTAATCTATTTTTTGGAAATTTGAATACATTTTTTATATTTTTTGTTATTTTGGTATGATAACTAATGTTTATTTAGAACTAACGCAAAATTACTTATTTTCTTGGTGCGAAGTTGATATTTCACCCTGTAGATATTAATATATCATACAATAACTAATTCAGGAACGTGACTTACCTTTTATTCAGTTAATATTATTGACTGTGGATAGGTTTATAATAGTAGTTATCCATCTACACTGAGCGATTCTCAAGTGGTGGTACGCGTGGTACTACCACTTATAAAATTTTATTTTCACTGATAATATTTTAATAAACATATCTGAAACCTCAATCAATTGTGTCTTGAATCAATTATTTTATACAAGAATGTATCTTCTTATGTACAGCAGCACAAAACGCACCAATAACCACGTAAGTATAGGTTCTTGTATAGGCAACCCAATGATACAAAAAAGAAAGAATATGAAACAAACAGTTTATTTTCTTTATGCAACATTGTTTAAATTTTAAAATAGGCATACACCAGTTATCTCAGGTGGATATGAAAAGCAAAAGCATTATCCAGACATTATCCATTTAATCGTACTCACTGAAGTTTACGTTAGTTTATGTGAATAGCTTCAAGAAACCCCACAAAAATATGTTGACAAAATGAGGAAACAAGTTTGTCAGTGTTGCAAGAAGTAATCGAGCATAAAACGACTTCTGTTCGACAAATTGCTTCACACAGCCAATGCAGTAAATCAACAGTACATAAAATAATGAAATTAAACAACCAAAATTTATAAGTACACTAAAAGAAAGAGACTTTGACATCAGGTATGACTATACCATCTGGTTTGAGTTGAAAATGAAAGAGAACATAGTTTTTTTTTAATGTTCTTTGTACAGATGCGGCAACATTTACATCAAATGGGACTGTTTCTTCAGAAAATTGCCGGTGGCGGGCACATACAAACCCGAACTTTACAGTAGAATGCCGAGATCAGTACCATTTTAAGACTAATGTGCTGTGCGGTATTTTGAATAATCAAATATTTGGGCCATTTTTTTCGTCAAAATTTAAAGGGGAACTATATCTTCAGTTTCTGAACAGAGAGTTGTCACCTTTTTTGTCGTTAATTCAACGGGAGTTAATTTAGTTCCTGCTTGATGGTGCGCCCATATACACAATATAAACTCTGTCTAGAACTTTTTAAATCATAAATTTGGCCATCGCTGGATAGGCAGAAATTCGGAATCAAGACCCTGGCCACCTAGATCCCCCGACATTACCCCGTTAAATTTGTTTTTATGGGTTTACGTAAACGTATACAAACACCGACCATTTAGAGATATAAATCATTTAGAGGAATCTATTTTAAGTAGTAGAAATAAAAGAAGTCCATAGACAATAAATTAGCATTATTAACATATTCATAATAGTTATTAACTTAATAACGGGTAAATCAGTCATAATTAATTCAAGAAACAATAGATGTTTGATGCTTTAGTTATTTTTATTAAAATATTATCAGTGAAAATAAAATTTCGTAAGCGGTAGTACCGCGCGTCTCACCACTTGAGAATCGCTCGCTGTAGATGGATAACTACTATTATAAACCTATCCACAGTCATTAATATTAACTGAATAAAAGCTAAGACACCCTGCTGAATTAGTTATTGTATGATATATTAATATCTACAGGGTGAAATATCAACTTCGCACCAAGAAAATGAGTAATTTTGTGCTAGTTCTAAATAAACATTAGTTATCATACCAAAATAACAAAAAATATAAAATATATATTCAAATTTCCAAAAAGTATATTAAAAAGAACCTTTTAATACCATTGGCATTTGCTAATATTGGTCACAAGAGATACCCACTTTAAGGTAAATGTCATGTGGGTATACTTTGTTTTAATTTATCCCGCTTTGGTTTATAATAAATGCGCATTTTTATGGAGAATAAATACTTACCTTAACGAACGGTTTATATTTTTATTTTGACTAAACTGAATGGAACTTATGTGCTAAATGAAACTAAATGAATTTAAAGAACTGTTTCGAATTATATCCGATTCTATAGTGATCCTCTTATTAACACTTATTGTATTCTTTAAATGTTTTGCAACCAAAATAAGCAATAAAAAACAATTAATTTTTTAACATGTTACACCAGAATGTACCCTTAACATTCTGGTGCAACATATTCAAAAATTAATTATTTTTTTTTGCATATTTTGGTTAGAGAACATTTAAAGAATGCATACACTGTAAAACAACAGAAAATAATTTGAAAAATTAACAATTCCACAGGCAACAGTTGACCGGCCCGTCGAAGCCGATTGTATCTCAATTATCGGAAACTTTTTTAACCACCTTCCATACAAACATCTTTCAATATTTTTCAGAAATTCTTTTCTGTAGTGTACCCACAGTTCTCCTCTTTAAAATGACATATCATTGCTTAGTAGGTAATTTTTCAAATATTTTTGTGATATTTTTACAGTGTATTCTTTAAATGTTGCGTAAATCGAATAAAGACAAATGTCTGACAAATTTTTATAACACATAAACACATATCTGTAAAAGAGCGTAAGTTTTGGTTTAAAGAATTAGATTTTGTGGGGGTTGTATGAAAAATAAAATCCACGCCTGTATTTTACTTTCATCAGTGTGAAAAGTATATCTCTTGCTATTATTTTGTAAAACAGTGGAATTTCTATTGAACACTCATTGCGCGTTAATCGCGAATGATAAGTGGTGAATATTCAATCGTCTACGGCAGTTATGAGTGATGAGAAAATAAATCATCACTCATTGTGATGAGTGAAAAATCGTCACTCACACAACGAGTGATGATTAATTAAAATAATGTTTCTACTTTGCATTCACAATGCACACATTGTAACACTGTTTTAGGTATTACAATTAACAAATTGTAACATCGCTTTTAGTAACTTTTTTTTTCTAAGATTGGACACGTTGATATCAAATGCTATGTCAAACGTACAGCCTCTTTTGAATCGCCTGCAATTCGCATAAACTGTGAAATATCAATATTCTATACATATTTAAACATGTGTGTTGCCTGCTATAATATTGCTAAAGGTAGTGTGACGAGTGAATAACGCTTCTTTCAGTCTGTAAATAGTTTATTTCCAACTTATATCAAAACATAGCCGACGTTTCGCCCTCTGGGTTGGGGCATTTTCAAAGGCCTAATGACAAAATTTTTAAAAAATCATTATAAAACTCGAACGGTTGACATTATGAGAGTAACTTACAGGTTTGCGTGGTGGAAAGTGTCAATATTTAAAATACTTGAGGCCTCATGGCCAGAACGTAAATACGCGGGGAATAGCGTTACGAATAAAACAAACAAATCAGAACATACACAACAGCAGACTAGGATTACTTACACTTTATAATTAAATGCATACGCTAACAATCATGCAATGGCGAACGGAAATATATAGACGCGTGTGGAAGATCCTCCGGTCGACGTCAGATTAACAGATTTCCAATTTGACGTCTTATATAACTTGTATAATAATATACTATTAATCATCACTCGTCACTCAATAGCTCGCTTAGTAAATGCCAAACTCAGGTCAAACTCAATAGATCCTACCACAGTAAATGTGGGAGTATAAAAATGTTTGTTAGATAAGAGCCGTTTTTCACGACCAAAAATTCTAACGAAAATAATAGCCAAAATTATCAGTTTAGTTTTGGTGAGAATTATTGACATTTAACACATTTGACAATAGTAATCAATTTTGCTACAATTCTAGTCATGTGCGTGCGTACTAGCGCAATTTTCTCAGATCAGAACATCTGACATATTCGTAACCCAAAATCACATACGTAGCTGCAATAGATAAATATAGCTAATAATTTCGTTATAATTTTCGTTAGAATTGTGTAAAACGGCTCGTCCACGTCCGATTTTATTGTCTACAGTTTTGGCTATTAATTTCGCTATTATTTTCGTTAGTATTCTCGGTCGTGTAAAACGGCTCTCAATAAAATTTGGCGTGTCTGATGATTCTTTCAATAACAGCTTCTACTTATTCCAATCAATTTATGCCATGGTTTTAGCGTCAATGCACTTACTTAGACAAAACGCAAATAGGCCTACGTAAAATAAATAAATAACAAAATAAGCAAGAAACAAAATAATAAAACTAGGTGGGTAGTTTTGACTTACATCGCGACAAAATATATAAATAGGGTAATTAGTTGTTGCACGGTAACCATCTTACACCTAGAACTTAGTTACCCGAGAAAACATTTTAATAACCTTAAAATAGCTCTCATAAAACCGTAAAACCTAAAACTTAAGTTTTGTTAGAAACTATAACCAAGTCCCATGTATATTGCCGTGTAGATTTTGATGTTGGTATCCTTTGCTATTGTTTGGTGGTTGTTTTGCCGGTGAGGTGTTTGCACTTGGACGTGACCTTGCCATAGCGTGCATGTCGTTTTCCGTCTTGTGTTGTTGTGTCTGTCATCGTACGCACACCGTTTGTGAAATTGTTTGCTAAAGATACGTTTCATGTAATGTCGCTCGTCAGTTCTCAATTTTGGCCGCCTCTATAACTCCAGTACGTATAGTTTTTGATAAGTCGCGTTTCCTTTTGTTAACTGTTCATTGTTCTTTGTAGATGTGAAATAGCCTGATGAAGGACCCAATATATTGGTCCGAAATATAGCTTATATGCACAAATGTGAGTTTCTTTTCCCAAATCGATCGAAAACCTGAAGAATTTACCAATTTATATATATATATATATATATATATATTGATATAAATTCTTCGATCGAAAATAATAGTAGGAAAATATTAGTTGGGTCGGTCGATCACTTCGTTTTAATAAAACTCATTAATTATTGCGATATTTCGACACTTTATTGTGTCTTCGACAGGCAAAACTAAAAATGTTATACAAGCACATGTTACAATACAATAGCACAAAATCAAAAACTACTCACATTCAAGTTAACTGAGGCTAGAAATCTTAGAATCAACAGCACCATTCCGTTAAATGTACGGTTAACATATATAAAATGTCTGATACATCACTATACAACACAACACTTTAAAATTCAGGTCAATGAAACACATAACGACGACAACGTAGTGTTCAACTCTAAAGGTGCTCCTACACGCAGTGCCAATAGGGGCCTTCATTAAGGAGCTCCTACACGCAGTGCCAACGTCTCGCCAACGTTGGTGATGTGACGCGCTGCGCGTAGTGCGCGCATTCACTTCGCCAACATTGGCCAACGTTGGTATTGGGCGCAAGGTATTTCTGTGTATCGTAGAAGGCTCGTAGCGTCCCGCAGAGAATTTAAAATGAACAGTGTAGACGATATCATTGCTGTTGCCGCAGCTCCCATTATTTTAAGCAGTGCATTGTTGCTTAGAATTAAAAAAGGAACCCTCGAAAGAGGACACTCTTTAATAAGGTTGTTAAATATTAAACATGTTTTTCAGTCATTATTTATATAGTACGTTCGAAAATATTAAATACATTAAGGAATACAAATATACAGCAATACAGGAAACAAAATTATTTAGTTTTTTATATTTGCCACGTGACATTAAAAAAATCTCCCTTTTTATTTTCTTTATGTTTCAAGCAACAAATGCGGAATAAGGTGGGATAAGATCTGATACACTGAGTGGTCTATATTTTTATGCAGGACCCTGTTAATTTGTGTCGCTTCTTTATATAAATATTTCATTTCAGTCAAATCGATGAATTCATAATTTTGATTTAAAATATAATTTATATAATAAAACTGAAATTACTTATAATAAGATACAAAGAAAAATTGAGAACCCTTACATACACGGAGTTTTAATTATAGATATTAAAACTCCGTGTATGTACCTATATTATGCAGGTAGGTATATTTATTATCAACCCAAAATTTTTAGTAACAGATATACTTTTTGATATTTTTCTGATAATCAAAATAAGGAAAAGCATCCAGTATAGTTTTTAAACTTTGTTGAATACATTAAATAATCAGATTATTTAAATTTGCCGCTTAAAACTAATCTATAAATTGTTAATTAATAAATAGTTAATTGTTGTTAGTTATATAAATGCAACTTTGTTTGATTGTAGACAAGATTGTAGGGAAGAGGGTTGACCGCAGTCCTTGGATCCCTATACCGTATGACTCCCCATCGTGTGTAGATTCATATCCCGCTTCCCTCCAACCCCCTCCCTCACCTTTCCCACCCCACCCTAGCGAATAAGGTTGACCGCAATCCCAGAACCTAAATACCGTATGCCTCCCCATTGTGTGCGAATTCATTTTTAAAATTTTAATGATGACGTCATTTCTGGAAAACCCGGAAGTCATACTAACCACAAGACCATCCCATATATTGGCATTTTCTGTCTATTAACACAACGTTCATTCCTTCGGCGTCAAAAACACAAAAAATAAACAAACGTACCTATGCCGTGGGTCACCCATTATAACGACTTCAATATTGTCTTCAGAATATTATTTTATTGCTTGTTAATTTATTGTAACTGTAAGATTAATATAATGCTTATAAGAACCATAATTATTGTGAATAAATTTACAAAATATTAAAAAAGTTTTCATGTTTTTACATTTGCGCAATCAGGCATTTGGGCAAATAATAAATCATCATTGTCCTTAAAGTACGTACAAACATAAATAATGCAGTATATATGATAAAACATAGATAGATAACTAAACTTTTCATCGGTAGTACGTACAATGCTAAAACAGAATGAAATAAACCGGACAAGGTCGACATATTGGCGATGTGCATTGGCACAGTTGGGTCCCGCTACGCGAAGCACTCCGATGGCCAATGATGGCCCCTATTGGCACTGCGTGTAGGAGCACCTTAAGACGATCGAGGGAAGGAAACGACCATATCAAGCCAGAAGATACTTTTTTACAACAATTGCATACGTGAACATGCGCCGCAAACGCTAGCGCTAAAAAGTTTAAGAAAATTTTAAAAAGTTCGAGCACGTAACATCTCAATTCCTCACAGCTTTTTTCTGCTTATCAACATCAATAATAAGCGAATATATGTTACTAAGGCCATCCAAATCATTTCGAAAATTGATAGTGTTATCCGTAGAATTTATGTGGTACATCTCTAAAAACAGTCTGTTGCCATGGTTATTGTCTGAGTCTAAAATTTTAATATTGTTAAAATCAAAGCTATGTTCATTCTCTATTGAGTGTAGCGCCAAAGCACATCTCGTTTTTTTTTGTACGACAATCACTCTTGTGTAATGACACACGGTTCTTCAACCACTGAGAGGTCACACCCACGTATTTGGCCTCACAATCTCCACAACCAACACAGTAAACTACATTAGATTTGTAGCAATCTTTATCTTGATCTTTTATTTTGCTAAACAAAGAATACAATTTATTAGGGTAGTGGTGTACTATTTTAATATTATCAGGAAGAAATGGTTCAAACATAATTCTTAGTTTAGGCGTTAAATTACTTATCATAGCTAACTTTTTATATTGGTTGTTACAATCCAAGGTCGGAACTTTAAAGTTTACTGGTACATGCAGATTGGAGTTAGTGGAAAATAAAATTTTGTTTAACAATTTACTAGGAAAACCGTTGTTGAGGAAAACTTTTTTTAATTTATTTAGTGCTAAAGTATGAAAAGGCGGACTACATATTTTTAAAATTCTGTTCTTCATAGCATGTACCGTGTTGATCTTATGGCTGAAAATGTGGTTAGACTGAAAATGTATATATCTACCTGAGTACGTTGGTTTTGTGTACCAATCAGTGGACAAATCACCGGCGTCATCACGAATCAATCTACAATCCAAAAATGGCAAGGAACTATTCTCCTCCAACTCAACAGTAAACTGTATGTGAGTATTGAAATCATTAAAGCGCGATAAAAGAGATTGTGAGGCCAAATACGTGGGTGTGACCTCTCAGTGGTTGAAGAACCGTGTGTCATTACACAAGAGTGATTGTCGTACAAAAAAAAACGAGATGTGCTTTGGCGCTACACTCAATAGAGAATGAACATAGCTTTGATTTTAACAATATTAAAATTTTAGACTCAGACAATAACCATGGCAACAGACTGTTTTTAGAGATGTACCACATAAATTCTACGGATAACACTATCAATTTTCGAAATGATTTGGATGGCCTTAGTAACATATATTCGCTTATTATTGATGTTGATAAGCAGAAAAAAGCTGTGAGGAATTGAGATGTTATGTGCTCGAACTTTTTAAAATTTTCTTAAACTTTTTAGCGCTAGCGTTTGCGGCGCATGTTCACGTATGCAATTGTTGTAAAAAAGTATCTTCTGGCTTGATATGGTCGTTTCCTTCCCTCGATCGTCTTAGAGTTGAACACTACGTTGTCGTCGTTATGTGTTTCATTGACCTGAATTTTAAAGTGTTGTGTTGTATAGTGATGTATCAGACATTTTATATATGTTAACCGTACATTTAACGGAATGGTGCTGTTGATTCTAAGATTTCTAGCCTCAGTTAACTTGAATGTGAGTAGTTTTTGATTTTGAGCTATTGTATTGTAACATGTGCTTGTATAACATTTTTAGTTTTGCCTGTCGAAGACACAATAAAGTGTCGAAATATCGCAATAATTAATGAGTTTTATTAAAACGAAGTGATCGACCGACCCAACTAATATTTTCCTATATATATATATATATATATATATATATATATATATATATATATATATATATATATATATATATATATATATATATTGAGACACCCTGTATATAATATATATATATATATATAAAAATTGGTAAATTCTTCAGGTTTTCGATCGATATATATATATATATATATATATATATATATCAGTAGTAATCATGTTATGGATTGGAGCAACACTGATATAATTGCGGTTGAGGGTAATAATAGGTCTAGACTCTTTCTGGAGATGTTCTATATTCAACTCAATAAGGATCATAGTTTAAATTTTAAGTCTGATACGGGTCAACTCAGTAATATTTATTCATTTTTGATTGATCATAAATTTAACAGCGAGTAGTGCAGGGTTGGTGTCAGTGTTGGTTACCTGGCCAGCCATGAGTTTCTCAGGTTGGTAGTCATAGTTTGGTTTGCCGCTTCACAGTTGTTTTTGTTTTGTTCAACTGAAAGGCTCAGAGCATGTGTCCCGTGTTCGTATATTTCAGATGTTATATTAAGTGTTAATAAAAATGTAGCGTTTAGCCTTCAGCTATTACAAATGAACCAGTGGTGTGTTTGGTGCTGTGGCTGTTCCGATAATGTATTTCTCTTGGCTGATTTCTTTGACTCTATAATGTAAGTAGTGTATAGTATTTATTATCGTATAATACCTGTTCTGCACTGCTTGAGTGAAGCTTATGTGTTTCTTTTTGTGTATTAATTTTAGCTTGTTCCCGATGAAGTTTTGAAATAAAACGAAAATTTGAACTTAGACAAAAGGAGTTTCCTTTACTACGCCCAATTGACCGATATTCCCACATTATTTGACTTGACGTTAATTCCTAACGTTCTATAAGTTACGGTCGTTACTTCCTCGCAAGTATATTTATATATACCTGGTGATTCAATTTCGAGGCTCACCATGGGGATCTGCTTATTAGTGGAGATAGAGGCTATGTTTATGATATCCGCAAAAAAACTGAATTGTTAAGATATCGTTTTTAATTTTTTATTCAAAACAAATCATGCAGTACGACCGATCTCGATGAAATAGAATTTGCTCATGCAGCTAAACTATTGATTGTACCAAAAATGTCATAGTCATATATTATTCAGAATTTCCTCTTCTTTAATTTATTATTTAACTATTTCGACGAAATTCCAGAAATGGCGGCTTATTTGCAAAATCTTTAAAAAATGCTAAGACTAAACCTCCAGTTCCTTTGGACCCTTTTCAACAGAAAGCTTTTCAGCTCTAATTTTGGTTATGAAACTTCTAAATATGAAGTTTTGTCCCGATACCTTTAGTAGTTTCTCCGGAATCGTCGCCACAAAAACGGGTACACACACACACACACACACACACACACACACACACACACACACACACACACACACACACACACACACACACACACACACACACACACACACACACACACACACACACACACACACACACACACACACACACACACACACACACACACACACACACACACACACACACACACACACACACACACACACACACACACACACACACACACACACACACACACACACACACACACACACACACACACACACACACACACACACACACACACACACACACACACACACACACACACACACACACACACACACACACACACACACACACACACACACACACACACACACACACACACACACACACACACACACACACACACACACACACACACACACACACACACACACACACACACACACACACACACACACACACACACACACACACACACACACACACACACACACACACACACACACACACACACACACACACACACACACACACACACACACACACACACACACACACACACACACACACACACACACACACACACACACACACACACACACACACACACACACACACACACACACACACACACACACACACACACACACACACACACACACACACACACACACACACACACACACACACACACACACACACACACACACACACACACACACACACACACACACACACACACACACACACACACACACACACACACACACACACACACACACACACACACACACACACACACACACACACACACACACACACACACACACACACACACACACACACACACACACACACACACACACACACACACACACACACACACACACACACACACACACACACACACACACACACACACACACACACACACACACACACACACACACACACACACACACACACACACACACACACACACACACACACACACACACACACACACACACACACACACACACACACACACACACACACACACACACACACACACACACACACACACACACACACACACACACACACACACACACACACACACACACACACACACACACACACACACACACACACACACACACACACACACACACACACACACACACACACACCACACACACACACACACACACACACACACACACACACACACACACACACACACACACACACACACACACACACACACACACACACACACACACACACACACACACACACACACACACACACACACACACACACACACACACACACACACACACACACACACACACACACACACACACACACACACACACACACACACACACACACACACACACACACACACACACACACACACACACACACACACACACACACACACACACACACACACACACACACACACACACACACACACACACACACACACACACACACACACACACACACACACACACACACACACACACACACACACACACACACACACACACACACACACACACACACACACACACACACACACACACACACACACACACACACACACACACACACAGACACAGACACAGACACGACACAGACACAGACACAGACACAGACACAGACACAGACACAGACACAGACACAGACACAGACACAGACACAGACACAGACACAGACACAGACACAGACACAGACACAGACACAGACACAGACACAGACACAGACACAGACACAGACACAGACACAGACACAGACACAGACACAGACACAGACACAGACACAGACACAGACACAGACACAGACACAGACACAGACACAGACACAGACACAGACACAGACACAGACACAGACACAGACACAGACACAGACACAGACACAGACACAGACACAGACACAGACACAGACACAGACACAGACACAGACACAGACACAGACACAGACACAGACACAGACACAGACACAGACACAGACACAGACACAGACACAGACACAGACACAGACACAGACACAGACACAGACACAGACACAGACACAGACACAGACACAGACACAGACACAGACACAGACACAGACACAGACACAGACACAGACACAGACACAGACACAGACACAGACACAGACACAGACACAGACACAGACACAGACACAGACACAGACACAGACACAGACACAGACACAGACACAGACACAGACACAGACACAGACACAGACACAGACACAGACACAGACACAGACACAGACACAGACACAGACACAGACACAGACACAGACACAGACACAGACACAGACACAGACACAGACACAGACACAGACACAGACACAGACACAGACACAGACACAGACACAGACACAGACACAGACACAGACACAGACACAGACACAGACACAGACACAGACACAGACACAGACACAGACACAGACACAGACACAGACACAGACACAGACACAGACACAGACACAGACACAGACACAGACACAGACACAGACACAGACACAGACACAGACACAGACACAGACACAGACACAGACACAGACACAGACACAGACACAGACACAGACACAGACACAGACACAGACACAGACACAGACACAGACACAGACACAGACACAGACACAGACACAGACACAGACACAGACACAGACACAGACACAGACACAGACACAGACACAGACACAGACACAGACACAGACACAGACACAGACACAGACACAGACACAGACACAGACACAGACACAGACACAGACACAGACACAGACACAGACACAGACACAGACACAGACACAGACACAGACACAGACACAGACACAGACACAGACACAGACACAGACACAGACACAGACACAGACACAGACACAGACACAGACACAGACACAGACACAGACACAGACACAGACACAGACACAGACACAGACACAGACACAGACACAGACACAGACACAGACACAGACACAGACACAGACACAGACACAGACACAGACACAGACACAGACACAGACACAGACACAGACACAGACACAGACACAGACACAGACACAGACACAGACACAGACACAGACACAGACACAGACACAGACACAGACACAGACACAGACACAGACACAGACACAGACACAGACACAGACACAGACACAGACACAGACACAGACACAGACACAGACACAGACACAGACACAGACACAGACACAGACACAGACACAGACACAGACACAGACACAGACACAGACACAGACACAGACACAGACACAGACACAGACACAGACACAGACACAGACACAGACACAGACACAGACACAGACACAGACACAGACACAGACACAGACACAGACACAGACACAGACACAGACACAGACACAGACACAGACACAGACACAGACACAGACACAGACACAGACACAGACACAGACACAGACACAGACACAGACACAGACACAGACACAGACACAGACACAGACACAGACACAGACACAGACACAGACACAGACACAGACACAGACACAGACACAGACACAGACACAGACACAGACACAGACACAGACACAGACACAGACACAGACACAGACACAGACACAGACACAGACACAGACACAGACACAGACACAGACACAGACACAGACACAGACACAGACACAGACACAGACACAGACACAGACACAGACACAGACACAGACACAGACACAGACACAGACACAGACACAGACACAGACACAGACACAGACACAGACACAGACACAGACACAGACACAGACACAGACACAGACACAGACACAGACACAGACACAGACACAGACACAGACACAGACACAGACACAGACACAGACACAGACACAGACACAGACACAGACACAGACACAGACACAGACACAGACACAGACACAGACACAGACACAGACACAGACACAGACACAGACACAGACACAGACACAGACACAGACACAGACACAGACACAGACACAGACACAGACACAGACACAGACACAGACACAGACACAGACACAGACACAGACACAGACACAG